>JAJHUR010006064.1:2284-41710 GCA_027495735.1 Lutjanus campechanus | reverse complement strand
AGTGAAGGAGATCACAGTGAACAAGAACAACTGAAATTCTCTCAATGACCACTAAGGGTCCTCAGATCCCAGATACTTGACTGTGTCCTGCAGAATAGTGGTTTTCAACTGTTTTTATTAGTGCTGTTGTGGCGAGCTAGTGGTTTGAGAACCAGAACAACACAGATGATAATATTTGGTTTGAGGGCTTTGTGTCATGATTCTATTTACTTTTACATTTTATTTACAAAAGTTGTTTCATCGAGGCGGTGTGCACTGTGGCAAGCTGGATCATGGAAATGGGGGGGAAACCCCTCAATAGAGTTCAAATGATAGACCAGGTTTTGGTGTTTGAGAGTGTTGCAGGGCTCACTTGGAAAGTGTTGCGGTTTTGTCAGATGCAGTGAGGGGCTGCCTTGTCACGTCACAGAGGTGGGAGGATGCCTAGTTCATTGTACAGAGCAGATCAGCAGAAGGAAGTGAAGGTGCTGCCTTTTTCTAGTAAGTCTCTGAGAGAAGAGAGGGTGGAGGACATGTCACTTTGAAGGACATTGGAAACAGGATATTTTTGGAGAGAAGGGTGCAACTGTGACTAATGTAATTTCGCAATAGCTCAGGGAAGCCTTTTCTGGCTCAGCTGGGTGAAACACGTCTCCTTCCTGTCCAGTATCAACCATTATTGTTGTGTTTTGGCATCAGCACTGTGTGACAGACTGAATATCTATTCAAAACAGTGTTATCTTTCTACACAGCTGTTATGTGGTGCAAAAACTGGGTGCCACCAACACAGATTAATTTAATCTGAGACCAGCTCTTATCAGAGTTCAGTAAAAATAGGTTTAAAATTGAGTAAATACAGATTTAAAAAGTGTTTTTAGGTGATAGTCGTTTGTCTAACCTTGCAGTTTTAACTTCTATTTTATTTATTTTAGCCTTGTTTTTATAGTTTTAAATGTTTTTATTTTCTGCTTTTATGTTCAGCACATAGGGTTGCATTTTATGCATGAATTGTGGTATATATATTTAAAGTTATTATTATTAATTAAATAGATAAAAAGTTAAAAAGCTAGCAAAAAAGTGAACAAAATGTTACACTGTTTGCTAACTTGCTGAAAAGTTAAAATGTTACACTGTTTGCTTGCTCACTAAAAAGTTGACATATTATGACATATCATAGCTATCTAAAAAGTTTTTTTTTTAAAAGAACCGGACCCCAGGAAGATTAATTGGTGTCAAGGGCACTAGCTAATGGGGATCCTTTTAAAATAAATAAATAAACTGTTCTATTATTTCCTATCAAGCAACAACTTTAATCTGTTCATGATGGCTCTGCAAAGAAACTCTAATTCCTCTTCCTTTGAGAACAAACTTGTTGGCTGAATTATCAAATGGAGAAAGAAGAGATGCATAATAAAACTAAAGTAAGTTGGTTTGTCCTTAACTTTCTTCAAGAAACTTGATTTTCCTCTATCCATCTCAAAAAAGGGCAGTAGTTTTAAAAGCTAAGCCTCCTCAAGTGTAGCTTAAAGTAAGGTAAAGTAAGTACTGGATCACATTTGAAATTGAAGATTAAAATTCTGGTGCAAGAGAAATAAATTTAATCTAGGTTTAGAGTAAAAACAAAGCTTAGGTTTAAAGAGAAGCTTAAATTTAATCTTTATTCATTTTAAACTAGTTTAAAAGTTTGGTGCAACATAATTTAAAGTTAAGCCATGATTTAATTGGGTTTAAAAATTAATCCTTGTTGGTGCAGCCCAGTCTTAGTGTCTGGCCAGACTGCCAAGTTGTCCATTTGCTTGACAGGCAAAAACATGTTTTGGATACTTTAGACTTCTTTGAACATTAACAAGGTGAATTAATGTTATTAATTTCAGAGTGTAACACATCATCCATTTGGACTGTTGAAATATTTGCAGTTCCCACGCTCAATCATGCTTACACATTAAAATATCGACACATTTCCTTATGAAGGCATACGTCTTAATGTCTTAGTCTATTTTTCTTGAGTGATAGCAGCTGCAAGCTTTATGATGCAAACAGTTAAATGACAAAATAATATAATTTCCTTTCTTTTCTTTCATTTTCTTTCACAACTTCGCAGTCTAATAACAAGGTTTAAGTCATATCAGTAGAAAGGCCTCCGTCGGTGAATGCAAGCATTGTGCAAACAGTTCCTGTCACTTCCTCATTCAGTTTTGTGGTTTTTGACTGAGAAAGCATCCCCTTTTATGCTGCTCTTCGTCACTTGCTGTCTGCCTTCATTTTTGATTGCAGCACACTGAGGTAGCAGTGATGGCAGGCACGACTGCTTTGCCATTACAGCAGTTCATCGCATCATTGGACGACACTTGTCTGCCAAAAATCCTACAGGTTTGCTCTGGAGTGTACTTCCAAGGTAGGTTTCTTATCATTTTATTCAACATGAACTGAAACTGTAAGCATAGATGAGGACAAAGCTGAAAAGATTAGAGATTATCTGAAGAGATAGGTTTGCTGCAGATCATAACGTATCTGGATTTCTTTTCTTTATCGTGTCTGTATCTATTACCTAAATTTATGCCTAGTATACATGTTTCCGTCTTTTCTTAAACCTAAATCAGACCTTACTGTAGCCAAATAAGACAGTGAGCGTTTGTTGAAGTAGTAGTAGTTGAAATGTTTTGCTTGTTCATTATTGGTAATTGGAAATATTTCATATTAGAGCACATCAGATTGTGTCCCAGTAAAGAAAAATAAGAAAACATTTTATTAATGCTCGATATATCTGCTCATTGCTGAATGCTGATCTTGTTCTTTTTGTTCCTCCTTTACACTGTTTCGGCCTTTCTGTTTCAGGGTCCATATATGAGATTTCAGGGAGTGAAGTTTGCTTTTCTACTGGAGATCTAATAAAGGTCATTGGCATCGAGCTCCTGTCAGTTTGCTGTGAAGATGTCAGCAACAATGAGAAGTTTGAGCTGCCTATCAACCACACAGGTCTGTGTGAAACAGAGATATGATTCTCAAGAGAGCAGCTAATTTTGTATCTGACCGCTTGCGCTTGTTGCTCTTTCTCAGGCTTGTTCAAGGTTGTTCCAGAGCAGATGCCGTACAGCTCAGTCGAGGAGATGGTGAGCCTGAGGCCTGTGGGCCTGGAGTCCTGCCTGCCCTTCACCTTCACCAGCCGCACCAAGTTGACCCTTGACAATTTCACCCTTGGGGCAGGGAGAGCTCTGACGGTGCTCTCTATTGAGCGGCCCGAGGGTGAGGAGGCTAAGGTTCGGTGCCATGTTCAGGGACAACAGGACGTATCTGCAGAAGTGTGTGTCCCATTCTCTGCCCAAGGGGAATTCATTGAGTGTGAGAGCGAGGAGCGCTTCACTCTGCGGGACATCATGTCCTCGCCGTGCCTGTGCAGTCGAAGGTTTCGCCTGATCAACACCACCATGTGTGACCGGCCCCTAATCCTCAGTCCAGTATACCAGGTCAACGCCATCATGAACTGTGAGAATAACTTTTCTTTTCTAACCCTAACCCTAACATAACACGCTGGTTATTCTTAATACATATTTACACACATTGTTTGTCTGTTGATCAGAATTTCTATCCAATTTTTTCAGTGTAACTTACCCAGTAACTTGTGTGTTAGTTACAGGGGAACATAACTTTTCATTTAGTCAAGTACTGCACTGAAACATGATTTTGAAGTTCTTGCACTTTACTTAGTTGTTTCCCCTTTATGGTTCTTTACACCTCACTGCATTTGACAGGGAAATATTGCACTTACACGTTGATTTTCAAGTTCAGAGTTAGTGTTTGTGTGAAGATTAAGATTTTACACACAACACTAATGATGAGCTCACTGAATATGATTATTTGTTATAGATTAAGTCAGTGGTTCTCAAACTTCCCGAGTTGTGACCCTCCAGAATGATCAGATCAGTGTTTGCGACCCCCACAAAAACTCCATATTGCAGAAAGTTTCATGTGAGAGCGTTCGTTCATATGTCCAATCACAACTCAGATTGTCAAAGGTAGAATCAGTAGGATTTGTCTGAGCTGTTTGTAGACTCAGTTGGGTCTCAATACGCAGGAGGTCAAATACAGACACTTAGGGTTGGTAAAAGGCGCTGAGCGCGGTAAAATGATGATAAAATAAGGAAATACAGGCAGTGAGCATTACAGACACCACTACACACTTCTAGTGCGTCATAAGTGATTATTGAAATGTTTACATGAGCCTGTACTTTTTTAAAGGAAAATGTTGTATATTATGCCTTTAAGTTTGCTATTTTATGTTAAAAAATGCAAATGCTGCTTTTTGTCAGTGTTTGTGTCTGTTCAGAACATGGAGGTTTATGTTGGTAACTGTCATTTTTGTGCTGGTTTATAGTTTTAACCAATAGTGAGGTGGCTGTACTTTGCATAGTTTTGAGTGCTTGTCCCGTATGTTGAATGTCATTAAGGGGCTGAGGTCGCTCAGAGCTGCTTCTTGCCTCTTACATCGTGCTGCTTGCCACAGTATTTCATTTTATTCTCATCCTGGCGCCGAGGTTGAGAACTACTGGATTAAATGGCCCAATAGTTAAAGTTAGTACCACCCTGACCAACATACATAATGTATGAGTAAAATTATTCAGCAATATAATATCCTGTATGTAATGCACAAGGGACTCGCCCATATCTGAATTCATTTTTAGTGAAAGCACGAATAATGTGAGGGAAGCGGATATTTGTTCTATCCAAAGGTGCTCGTAATTATTCAGAAAAAGTCAGCTCAATGATTACCAGAGCATAGTTTAAAAAAGGTCACATCTACAGTAATCGTGACTTAATGCACCAAGGACATCTTTACTGTAGAGTTTTAATTTCTGATGCCAAACAGAATCTTCTTATATCACCCAGTTGATGAAGAGGTGATGGTGGGCTCCACATTTCATAAAAGGTGGTTCAGCTGAAGAGAAAAAGAGAGACAGATGAAAAGTACAGTATGAGGATGTGGAAATATATTTCATAATTAATTGCATGATGCTTTTTAGATACAACAATTGCCGTGCCAATGAATGTTAGGTTAGCAAATAAAACATTTCCCCATTTTAAAACAACTTCCAGTATAAACCAATAGATCATGTCCCCTCGCCTGGTTATCTATTTGAATACAGATACAGACAGATAATTTTTGTTGGTTGAACAGTTTCAGATACAGATAAAGACGTCTGTGTGCACCTCACAGGAACCAATTGTCTGCAATATACTTGTGAGACTTTACATATGTTCTGATTATGCTGATATTGCTGCACTTCTACTTAAAGGGACAGTTCACCCCAAAATAAAAATAAAAAAAAGTGTTTTCTTTGGCCTCAAGACCTATTTATCCATCTAGATTGTTTTGGTGTGAGTTGTTTTGGAGATATCAGCTGTAGGGATGTCTGCTTCTCTCCAATATAATGGAACTAAATGGCACTTGGCTTGTGGGGCTAAAGATAAGCCACAGACCTTGTTGTGAACAGTTTCATGTAAGAGCTATTTTCTTTCTAGAAGGAAGAAAGTAGTCACAGTAGATTCTACTGCAGGAAGAAAGATATTACAAAATACTTTTTTGGCGCTTTGAGCACCACAAGTTGAGTGCCATTTTGTCCCATTTTATTTGAGAGATGGCAGCCATCTCTATGGTCAGTATCTCTTAAACTCTGCAACTATCTAACTGGATAAATAGCACTAAAGGCCAGGGGAAACATGAATTTTTGATTTTGGGGTGAACCGTCCCTTATACTAAAATTTTACTCGGAGTGCTTTTGCTTCTCATAAGGGTTTTGAATACTTCATCCATCACTGGAAAGCTTTCTGTACTCTGGTATCAGTTCATTCTACTTCATCAAGTGCTTCTGCTACATTTTCTAACATCATTTCTCCTGTTTTTTGTCCAGTGAGGAAGAATGTGCTGAAGTTTCCGTCCAGCTTAGAGGTGGATGTGGTCGATGTCACTGAGCTGTGCAAGGATGTGAATTTTGTGACCCCACTCAGCCTGACAGAGGTCCTGTCCCAGCCGGATGAATCCTTCCCTGCAGTGGTGGAGATACTGGAAAGCCCAGAGAGCCGCTCTCTGTTCAAGTGCAGCTGGCTGCCAGAACTCAGCAAGAGCAGCCACCTGGTTTTACACAAGACGGGAAATGCAGCCATGGTTTTACTATCCAGTATGAAGAGCCGAAAGGCGCAGCAGTACTTCCTGGTTTCTCAGCAATATGGTGGACGATTTCGGAGGCGGCCGAGAGAGTTTAACTCAGTGTACGAGCTGTATGTGGCTTCAATTCAGTCGCCGGGCCTGAAGGTCAGCGTGACAAGGAACTGTGAGGAGGTTGAGGAGGAAGGCCTGCCCAGCCTCAGCGTGGGGGAACAGCTTGAGGTTGTTCGCTTTGACAGGATGAAGCTACCTTCAGAAAGCAGCACGGGGCAGACGGAGTCTGTCGAGGCTCTTTTGTGTCAGCGTCTCCAAGAGCCAGATGATGAGGATGTGGATGACGATGATGATGATGAAGAAGAGAAGACCAAGCAGGAGGATGTGAGAGAGGAGATCTTTCTGCCTCTGTACATGCAGGGTCACTTTGTGGAGGTGATCACTGATAACAAGAAGTACAAACTCAGGGACTTGGGGAAGGAGTTCAGTTTGCCGATGGATGTTAAAGTGGTGAGCCGGGACACTGAACTCGACACTGATCCACTTGCCGGGTTTTCGTGTCTCAGAATAGAGGCCGCCATGTTAGAGCCTGTCATCCAGGCGAGTTTACCACACAGTCCAGACCACTGCTTTGAGATCCCAGCACAGTGGCTTTCAATGTCTGTCTCTTTTACCAGAGACCCCCTGCCATGGCCCAGCGGTGAACCACCAAAGTGCCAAGTGGAGAGGGTCACAGAGATGACAGACGGGTTCTTCTATGAGTTTCGCAAACGGGGCAACTCAGATGCGGATCCTCCACCTCGACCACCGAAGCGAAATCTGTCAACTTCAAAGTCCTGCAAAAAATCATCAAAACCCTCAAAGAAGTCATCCAAACCCAAAAATCGACCAGAAAAAAGCGTCCCGACCAAAGAGTTGGCCGATTTGACTTTGAATAGCAAAAGACGGCCCCCAGCTCCTCCACCTCCAGTAAGTGTAGGGGTTTTCTCACATGTGTTACTTTCCCCAGATATTTAGAATCTGTTGTCCAATTTTAACTTCTTAACATACTCTTTACTTACTTTTAACGTCTCCGCTTACTCTGAAAAAGTGTGACCACATTTTCCAACAATGTGACTTTCAAGAAATGTCAGAAACGTGTCAGAAACGTGAAGTTACACTCACAAGATGTTTCCTCTTTCTGTTGTGAGAAAAAGTCAGCTGTGAATTAAACTGAATGTTTCTTCCTCTTCCTGGCATTGTGCAGGAAATCATTGATGATCAGCCTCCAGAAGTCCTACCTCGAAAGCCCCCAGCGGCCAGAATAACAACGGGCAAGGCTCTGCCGAACACATATGTGCAAATGGAGGAGAAGAAAAAAGGTGATGATCTTTCTGCAGACTGTGTCACACAAATTTTAGTCATACTGGCAACACTTAAGGGATAATTCTGGGATTATTCTGTTTTTTGTTTGTTTTTTTTTATCACTAATTAGGCCTACATGGACAATATTTCTTCAACCTGATCGATATCATTCTGATTAGAGATGGATGCTAAATAGAGCAGTCTGATAAGATGTGCATTTGATGTGCATATGCCCAAAAGAGTTTCATCGTAATGCAACTAGAACTTTTTTTAATATGCGCAAACTCCTTCCGCCCACTGTGGGATGTCAGATCTGTTGTAAATATAATAGATGTGGAGGAAGAAGAAGAGTTTCCGCCTTTTAACCATTAAGGCGTTTAAGGCGTTCGTCATTTACATCACTATTCAAAAACAGGTCTAAAATCAATATTTAATTTAAAAATAAAAAAGGGTAATTAAGTTATTAAAATAGAGGGACACTGTGGGTAGCAAAGCAGTAGCAACTAGTATTTGTTTGGGACTATTTTCAGCTGCACAGTTGACACCCTAGTATGTATTTATGGCACCAGGACAGTGTATGTGGGATTGACTCAAAGGTTATGTTCACACTGCAGGGAAAAACAGCTTTTTTTGTTGTTGGTGGTCATAAGTGACTCATCTGTTTTTTTTTTTTATAACAGTGTGAACAGCACAAATCAAATTACGTCTGATCTTTTCAAATTTAACTGGGGACACATGTGAACCTAAGTCTGATACAATGCCACTCCAGTCTCAACAGTCATACCAGAATTCATGCAACTTTTAAAACTTTTTCAACATTCGTCAAAACCCTGTCCTGGCGGGAGTCATTCAGTGAATGCCTGGAAACATGGAAACACAAAGCCAGCCCTGGCACAAAAAGCCAGAAATAAATATTGGGCTCTTTCTCCTTGTTCTTGTTAACATCTGCTCACGAATGCACTGTTTTCCACTGAACATCAGCTTATTAAGGACACTGTAAACACTGACTTCAGTGGCGCTCATGTTTACTTCCGTATTAGAGCGTGCCGTTACGCCTTTGTTGTTGTTCTTTTTGCGCACAAGTTCACACTAGAATCTGATATTGGCCGCATTTAAAAACTATGTGAACAGTCAAACAAGAAAATTGTATCTGAGCAATAAGTCCAAATTGAGCTCTAAGGCTTGCAGTGTGTTGATTTTTTCATGATATTTGTCGACATCAAGAAGACAAATATTGCAAATGCAGAATATTACTGATTGATAAACCTACCCCTCTTTTCCCACAGTGCCTATGAGCGATGTCGCAGCAGATGTGGACAGCGACCACGACTACGAAACCGTGGATGAGACTTTGGTGACAATGATGAAGAAAGCACAAGAGAATGTCATGTACTACTGAAAATGATGCTCTACGGCAACAGCAAACTAGCACATGTGGGAGGTGGGAGCTCAAACTAAAGGTGACAGTTTCTGAACTCTCCTGTATCTTGAATAATGTTGAACCAACGTACCAACACCATCTTATATTGTGAGACTTTACTGTCAGACCAAACAACCTGTCCATGAATTCCTAAATATTGTGTTGAAACTCATTACATTATTAACGTAAGATTAGGATTAACATAGTTAGATATTGCAGCTGAATATGAAATGCCTCAGCTATAACTTCCTCACAGTATACAGCACCTGTGAGGACCCACTATATAAGATGTGGTCAGTGAAACTCCTCATTCTTCAACCACTCATATCTTTATGCTCAGCCCATGTCATTCTTTTCACAGCTGTGGGTGTCTGTGGCACATATCACCCTCAAACTTTGATTAAACAAATACTGCTTCTGTAGTATTTATTGAAATATGGTACAGTACAATTGTACTTGTTGTTCAAACTTGTCAGCAAATTGTTGATCCAACTATGGTAGTTTTTGTGGGCTGTAGTTTGCAGTTGTGTATGTATATATTGCGCAGTACCAAGCAGTTACTGTATACAGTCCATCCTGGAACAACTGCAACGCTCTACAGTATAATACAACATGACATGACAAGCAACAGCCTCAAAAATGACCACAGTTGAATCAATACTTTGTTGGCTTAATAAATGCACATTTTTAAGGCTCACAGAAGCAGCAATGGATTACTTTTGATTGTACAGACATTTAATGTATTTGTCAAACTCCTACCATATACTGTTATCATGCAAACTCTAGAGAAATGGCTCAAACCAACTCTGGCAGGCAGACAAGTCATAACCACAGAGGTGACAAAATGGCAATTTTGCAGCTTCTCACGTGGTCATAGATTTTAATGCTAACAGCAGCAGAAGCTCCACCCGGCTGTCACAGCAAACTAACAATCTGAGAGTACAAACAGGTGCTACTATCAAATCCTGTTTTTTTTTTTTATTTATTTCATAGAAATGACTCGTTGTATCAAACTACTTTTCAATTTAGTTCTTTGGACTGACATTTTCCCACAGATATTAATGTATGTTTGGCACCATTTTCTGCCTAATGGGCCATCAAATCGAAAAGACTTCCTGCCAAAGAGAAAGAGAAGTTGATTTTGTGCAGAATGTCCTTTTGTTTTTTGAAACTATTATTTCAATTACAAACATACTGTGTGTTAATTTGTCTCATGAACTTTGTCTTAAAGATATTCTTTGTGTATTTTTCATATTTTTGTAATAGTCTTATTTAATTGTTATTGTAGTGATACATAAGGATATATGCATCACTACAATAGAGTGATAGAGATGTGTATCTCGTTATAATGATGACGATGTCTTATGTCATTATTATAGTGTACTATATATCCTTTGTTATACATTATTGTGCTTAACACTTTGGCAATATTCACAACATATTCATGCAAATAAAGCTTATTGAATTGTTAATACCTTTTTACTGTGTGAACCAGTGAGACTTAACGGACGTGAGCCAGCAAAGACAAACATCTAAAGTGTGACCCTACAACATAAAATGCAGAATTCAGTTTGTGGTGTCACAGCTAAAGGTGTGAATCCACATGTACTTAAGTATTTGTTATTCAACTTTTAATGAATTTGCACAAACTGCTGGTTTGTCATGTGTACATGCATATTATGAAACAAAAGAGTAATCTTTACGTATAATATTTTAATTATGGAAGAAGGAAGTTACAAAGACAAAAACATAAATTGACCACTTATGTTCAAAGTGTTTAAAATTACAAAATGCTTTACAAGAGAGAAGGGGAAATACAGATTAATATTACCTAGTTCTAACAACAGCTTTTTCAACTGCAACACGTTTGGTACTTGCAAAATAGCAGAAGTAATTCCGGAATATAAGATGTGTGAACCAAATGTCTCACCAGACCTAAACCCTGTGTTCTTCAGCAAACATCAACAGCAGCACCTCACCAGAAAAGGACTCGCAGGATTTCTTTCAGTTCAGAGAGGCTGCAAATTAGCTCATGGTTTTCAGTTATAAAACCTAGACCAATGATTTTTATCCGTTTATATTCTCGTAAGTAACACTGATGAGAAGGTGAGAATGTTTAGTCATCGTTGTCTGTTGATTTGTAGTGGTCTTCGTCGATGGTGGAAAAGATATGACCTTCATTGCTGAGGAACTCGACCGCTTGCCTGTTTGAGCACAGAGAGAAATATGAGTTGTACTTTTGAAGAACTGTTTTATATAAACTTCAAGAAATGCAAATAGAACTTTATTAAACAGTCTGAGACTACAATCTTTACTAAAGACACATACAATTGGAGCTGCAATGATTAGTGAATAGAAAGAAAATTAACTGGCCACTGCTTTGATGAATGATTCATCGAATGTCACTTTACAACCAAAATGTCAAACAACTGATGATTCCAGGGTTTCAAATACGAGTGTGTTGCCTTGTGCAAGCTGCAGATAAATTTGACTGCTGGCCTCAAACAGCCTGGTAGTGGTCCTCACTGCTAATTTTACCTTTCGTCTTAAATCTGGACAAAAAGAACAACAAGATTTCCATAGTTGGCAGATGAAGGAGGATTTTTGGGAAGTGTTTACAGTGTCATTCCATTTGTTGTAAGTTAAAAACTAAGGTTGAGGCAGCTTCTCTTCCATGCAACGTATTATTTTCAACAGATAAATTCCACGAGATGACAGTGAAAATCACAAATTCAGTGTCAATGAGCAGTCTCCAAAAAGTCGCTCAATAATTCAATGCTCTTTGCATTTCAGCTTAGGGAGAATGTTTTCTTTGGTTGTAATTCATTAATTTTACTGGCCATATTCACTTATTCAATTCAATTATCCCAGTAGGTCTTCTCTTACTTGATGACAGCCAGGCTTATGCCACTGAGTCTCTGCCTCAGGTCCTGGATGCTGATGCCCTGTGGGTCTGGGCAGCTTCTGATCAAACTCAGCACCTTGTGAGATCAACAACAAATTTTTAAAACATGCACACAGCATCAAACTGCAAATACACACAGATAACATCCCTCAAGTCTAACATATTTTTGTGAAACTATTACTTCTTTTTCTGAGTAAGCCACTTCCATCTAGTTCACTTACAGGAAGGAAGGACAGGACGTATGAGACTCAACATTGTGTGGTCTCTCATTGCAAATGTGAAAACAGCCTCAAGCTTTTGGCTTGACAAGTCACAGACTATTTTTATATCTAGCTAATGTTCATAGTGTTGAGAAAAAAAAGACAGAGGCTGAAACTTTAAAGTGGAGCCAACTTTTCTAATAAAAGAAAATTGATTGATAATATATTCCTTTAGGCTCACCTGATTCTGGTTTGCGCTTAACCCATTGTAAGCCATGTCGCTGGCTCCTGCGTAGCTCCCTCCCATGCTTTCCTTGCCCGGCCCCGACATGGGTGTGACTTTACTGCTCATTCCTGCTCCAACACCAGACTGAAACAGAAACAAAACTTGCTGGTTTTGACAAATTTCCTGGTAACAAAAGCAAAGTAAAACCTCAGATATAAATACTTGTGACATATGACAACAGCAAATTTCACTACTGTATGACTATTAATACTTGCTGATTTTCTCAGTACTAACTTAAGTGAGGAATTATTTGATATCTTGTGCAACCAGATCTCTTTGCAATCATCCATTTCACAGGGAAACATTTTTTCTACTTTTTTTTTCTACTGTTATGCTACATACCATATGTAAACTACAATATATGAGATTGTTCCGTTCAATTATCCAAACATCTCTACAAGAATTTATTTTATTTTATATTTTACTTGTACTTTTATTTATCACTTTCAGTTTTTCTACCCCTATTTTTGACTCTTGAGCTGCTGTCATTTGTAAATTTCCCTGGCGTTGGATCAGAAAAGTTAAATGAGGCATTCTTAACACATTATATATCAGCTCTTATAAATATGTATATAAGAATAAATGAGAATTAGAGCTGATAGCTAACCTGACTTTGAAAAACAACTGTAAAGTCTCCTGTGGTCTCACCATGCTCTGAGGTTTGCTGAGCGCCATGTGTGCTTGGACAACCTCCAGCATATGCGAGGTAATTTCATTCATGTCCTCCAGGGGCCTGACGCCGAAAGCCACGACAGACCTGTGGTTCTGAGACAGGAAGACGAAGGCAAGCACCCACAGACAATTTTACAACAGCTGAATTCACAGAGGAACTACAGGGACTGAACAGCTCTGCAAGACTGCGTCTTCATGGCAAACTGCACTTAATGTATTCTAAGAAACACAACAAGAACCATGTTGGTCGTTATACCACAGCCTTCTCGAAAACAGTGACGTAAAGTTAAGTTAAACGTAAATGCAATAAATGTGAATAAAACAGTACAACTGCTCATGAAACTAGTTTATACCAGGGTATCATACAGCTAAATTTCTATTTGTTTCTGGAACTGTGGAGAGGATTTTAGGACAGTAAACTCACCTGAAAGGAGCGAAGATTGCCAGAGACTTTGACGTAAGTGCCTGGAGGTAGGACGGTGCTGTCCACACTGGGGTCCTATACAAACCAAAAACCACACATTCATTTGTGTAGTTGAACAAGGATATGCTACAGCATCTGAGCAAGGAATAATAAAACACTGTTCAGCAGAAACATGTTGATTTATCACAGACTTGTGGCAATAAATGTTCTTAATTCATGCTGCTATGATTGTCTTGATTCTTGCTATATGATGCAAGACTGTTTGTCATAACTACTGTACCTGAGATCTAACATGTTTAACACCTGCCTGTCAAACTCCTTCAAGTTAAAGGAGCAATATGAAAGACTCTCGCATTCAAAAATTAATACTGCAGCCCAACCAGCAAGTTTGAGTCATAAACAGTGTATTACGAAGATTTAATATCTATCTAATGTACAGTCTGTGTCTGAGATGAGTTGTTTGCCGTCCGTGCCCTCCTCCCCAGACTCGAAGCTCAGGAAGTTTGCTTGCAGGCTGCAGAGACGCCGAAGAGGAGTGCAAGACGAGTGCAACATTATATTTTGACATTACACCCTGAGGTGATCAGCAGTCAGCAGAGCAGTTGTCTGTCAATGTAACATTAAGCCTGTCATCCTGAAAAAAAAAAAAGCTCACTGCTCTGAAAATACACACTATGGAGTTGGAGTTCAGTGACTGCCTGCCTTTAATATATGCATTAATATATAGATCAACTTAACTGTTATAAACATCAACTCCTTCTGAAGTGTTATTAATGGTTCTTCCGACTCATTCAACATTAATTTTAAGATTATTTTATAATTTAGTAGACTGGACTTAGACTTCATAGTCACCAATGGAAATTCATCTTCACAGCACTGCACACATTGTTTAACAAACAAGCAGCATCGATCAACAGATAAACACACAGTAACAACATACAGTATATAGACCACAGAATACACTCAGCAAGGCCGATTATTTAAGGTGGCAATGGCAGCTGGGATCAGGCTTTTCCCAAAGTGAGTCCTTCTGCACCTCAGAGCTCTGTAGTGTGGATTTTTTAAGTGGAACTTTCCTTTAAGTTCGATAATGTATGAATGTGCTGCTCACAAGTGTATTTTGTATTTATTGTATTATCAGGAGAAGCTCTACTAATCTCTTTGTATACCCAATGTACAATGCCCATAAAGGCTTTCTATTCTATTCTACCTGCACCCAGAGGGCAGTGTGGTCAGATGGTGGTTGAGTGGGTGTGTGATGTTGTGTGCTACAGTAAATATTTCATATTTCTCTTTAAGTCTGTATAAAGCAATGATAACCGTGTATTCTGAGTTTCTCAGACCACAAAAAAGACATCGCTATGACCTGAAAAAGGGATGCTCTGTCTAGCAGCTTTATTGAAGTTGTACAGACATAAACGCTGAAGCCACTCCAGACAGACAGTGAGCTACCAGAGAATCAAGCGTTCATCTCAGTCTGTGACAGTTTCTTCAGTGTCAGCTGAGGTGAACAGTAAACCACTGGACTGATTTTGAAACAGGTCACTGGTCTTCTCATCACTTGTACTGCTGATAGTAAATGCTTATGTGCTCTTGTTTAAACAGTGTTGGGGGAAATATGGGTCCAGTGCATCGTCAAGCCATGATTTCAGGCCCACCCAAAAAATGCAACAGTTTCACTTCACAATTCAGTACTACATAGGTCTCGGCCTTTTCACATTTTCAGCAGTTATGTATGTAATGTGTTTAGAAACCAGACGGAGAGCTCACATTACTCCAGTCTTAAAACTTACACTAAATTGCCTTGCCCCGTCTTATCTGTCTGACACGGCGAAGATATACTGTATGTGCCTGCCAAGTCCTGACGATCCTCTGACTCAAACCTCCAGAGGTTAGAATTAAACTGCATGGAGAGTCAGCATTTTCTAATTATGCCCCAAAACTCTGGAACAGTCTGCCTCTGAGGGTCTTAGGGGCTCTAAATCTGTTGAAACTTTCAAACGAAATCTTAAGACACATGTTTTTACCATAGCTTTGTCCAGAAGTGTTTTTAACAGATTATTGTTTTATCTGGTCTTATCTTAGTTTTAAAGCAATATTCCACCCCAGAATGATAATCCACTCAGTATGTACTCACCCCTATGCTGATGTGAGGATGGGTGAAGATCTTCAGTTCACAAAACATCTTGACCCATCCTCACATCAGCATAGGGGTGAGTACATATTGAGTGGATTATTGCTTTAACTTGCCTTTCAATTTAATTTATTTATTGTATCCTTGATTTTGTTGTTTTAAATATTCTCATTTCCTGCTTTTATGTTCAGCACTTTGCTTTGCATTTTGTGCACGGATTGTGCTATGTAAATAAAGTTATTATTATCATGACAAACAAACCATTAACCAAATCATTAACCAGAATGCTTTTCAGCAGTACAATAAAAGTATCACACATTCAAGAAATATACAACCTTTAAATGTGTGAAGAGTCTCAGCTGAACAGGAAACACTGTGGCCTTCTCTGTACTGGGTTTTATCTCTCACACATTTATACTTAGACAAATGATTAACACTTAGCTCACAAGTGACTGACTGACATGAATTCTGTAGCAGACTATTAAATTAGTCCCTCACTTACCTCAGTGTCTACCCACTGCTTCACATCCATGGGAGCACCTGTCATGTCATCCACCTTGTACTGTATGTTGGTCATGGACTTGTCTGTGCTCCTGATGATGCCCACAAGGGTAACCTGTGACACAGAACATGAGCTGCTATCCAACAGTGACATCAAGAAAGTTCAGTGACAGCATTATTATGATTATAGGGGTCTAAAAAATTCACTGCAGTGTATCATACCCAGGTACCCAGGTATTTTGACCCATTGCAGAGGAATTTCCTAGATGCGCAGTTTTCATAATTGGTTAATCTGCTGATTAGTTCCTTAATTAATTGTTATTTCTCTAAAAATGTCATTACAGAGAAATGCCAAGATTATGTATTCAAATTGTTTGTTATATCCAATCTACAGTAAACAAACTACACCACTACTCATGATGACCCAAAAAACACCAAACTTTCACGTTTGAGAAATCTGACCTCATAATGTTGGTGTTTTAGCTTGTGAACTTATTGAATATCAAAGGAGTGGCTGGGGCTCAACTCACGAATAAATGAAATAATCATTTCATCTGTATCGGCAACAATTTGTACACATCTTTAAAGTGATTTTTAATGCCAACTAGTTTGGGCTCTCAAATTGGGGTTTGCTACATTCCTCTTTTTTATACCACTATAAAATGACTATCTTTGCATTTTAGACAAAACACGGAAGTAAAATGCATCCTCAGGGAAATTGTCCTATATTACTTTCTGACATTTCTTTCTGTCATGCCCCTGTTTAGAAGCCAAAAAGTTGTATAATAGAAAAAATATAGAGATCAACTGATGACTATAATAATAATTTTTAGTTTCCACCTTAGTGCAACTGCACCACTGGACATTACTGAGTTATTTTCATGTTCTGCCACCAGTGCGACCCTGATTTTCTTCAGCTTACCTGCGCAACTTCCACATCTCCTACTTTGAAGGCCTCATCAGCTTGGGAGGCAGACATCAGCTGCGATACTGTACAGGGGATTATCTGTGTGGCACGGGTTCTCTGCAAAACATACAAACACACAGGTTCACTGCTGTGCCTCACCATGCAGCTGTCAATGAGGGTTTCAATCAGTATGCATGAATATGCGCATAAATGCATAATGGAAATAAGGGCAAGGCATAAAATTTGAAAAACCTCAGCTAGGGCTGGCAATGTGGACAATAGAGCTGCAGTGATTAGTCGAATCAATTCGTTGTCAGCCCTTCAATTATCACCAACTACTTTGAAAGTTGATTAATCGTTTTGAGTTATTTTTTGTAATGTCCAAATTCTACAATTTCAGCTTCTCAAATACATATACTTTCTGATTTATTAAATCCTCTATGACAGTAAACTGAATATATTTAGGTTGATGATGACACGAGACATTAGAGGACAAATGATCAACAGAAGATAAAAATAATTAGTTACCCAAATATTGACAGTGCACAAAATTTCACAAATATTTCACAAAACAATAAAATATTAATCATCATTAATCATCTTCAGACCATGTCATAGAGGAGTAAAGAAAACAGAAAATGTATTAATTGATTACTCAATTAATCGTTGAAGCTCTAGCAAATAATGCAACAGTCTACATCTTTTCACTATAATGCACTCTTTATCACTAGGAAAAGGTTAATTAACACTTATACCATATGATAAAACAGTCTCATCACAATATCAATTATACTAATACATTGTTCAGCTTTAAAGTACATATGAAAGTGCAAGTGAAGGCATGATGTGGTTGTTTTGATTTATATTCAACACAGTTTCACTGTTTTCACTGCTTTCACTTATCAAGAAGATTATAAACAGGTTGTCGTGTGGACTTCAGTACTGACCCCCTTCTTCTCTCCTCCTTGGGACAGTGCAGGTGAAGCAAATCCTCCTGGAGACTGAGTGTACCCTCCACCCATACCCGACTCACTGTACCCTCCTGAAAAAGGGCAAAACACAGTGACAACTGAGATGAGGAGCTGTTTATTCACCCCGCTTTCCGTATTAAATACTAATTTTCGCCAACTGACAGCTAACGTCAGAGTCACAACAACAAAGAAGCACGTTAAGCTAATGTTAGCCGCAGGCTGACAACGTCAACATGCCAACCTGACCACTTTATGAACACAACAGTATGGACATTTAACTCACCCTGATTCCACATGCTGGCACCTTGTTATTAAGTTAATAAACTCAAATCTAAAACGTTACTGACACTGTGGGACAAGTGGGACAACAGCCACACGTAGGTCTGCACACTTCTTCCTTGAGTAGTCCCGCGCGCGATAACCAAACTCAATGTACAACGCATGCGCGTAGCAGAAGTCCCGCGAAACATACACAGATGGTTTTAGGATTTGTTAACCCTAAATTTGGCTTGTCAGGCAGCGCGCTTCTCTTGGTGTGGACAAATACTGTCTTTGTAGCAAAGATTAGCAACTTAATTTATCAACTATGGCTTTAATTATACATATTTACCCGACATTTATGGCTCATATAGCTTGTTGGAGGCGGTACACAGTGTACTTGGTACTCAGCCATAGAGAAAGCAGAGCCTGCAAGGCAAAGAACTGGGTGGAAACACCTCCTCATCTATTGAGCGCGGATAAACAGCGCGGCGAACTCAGACTTTTTCTTTTTTTGCTTTTAACCTTTATTCAACATCTTTAAAAAACAGGCAGTATCATTTTAAATACATCTGACCGTAAATCCAAGCCATGAAGCAGCAAAAATCAAAACACTAAATTTAAAAACAACAACAAAAGAAAACAAATAGAAATAACAAATACATATATGTGGGAAATGAACAAAATAAATAAATGAACAAAATAAAATGAACTTCAGGGGTGTTTAATCAATAAAGCAACTAAATCAGATAGTCTTAAGGCACTCATATTATTCAGTTTTTGTAAAGATAAGAGAAGATTTAAGTCGTTTTCAATACTATAAAACGTGAAGCTACTTAAAAAATATATATTTATGTAAAAACTATCTGTAATCAAAATATTATTATGTAAAAGTTCACCATCTTTGTTTAGTATAAAATACCAAACTTAACAGGTGTTACAGTCTTCATGACCAATCATTCAAATCCCCCCCCAATTTTAACAAAATTTCAGGTGTAGAAAAGCGAGCCAAGACTTTGCTGCCTTCATGTCCTGTTGAAAATATTGTGTGTACTGATGATCTAAAACTATAAACGTTACACTACCAGTCCAGCATCTTAATTAGTAAATGTCAATAACAGAAATCTCTCAGTTAATGAACATTATGCGGCATATTATATATTTTTAAAGTAATTGCAACCGTAATATCCCTAAGCTTTAACAATATGGTAATTCTAAAATGTCTACCTTATCTACTTTTTAAATTTCGTTCTGGTTCAATAACATCTTGTCAAAAATCCGCTGTGAGGAGGAATAATTGCTTCCTGCGACAGTTTCAAAAGAATCAGTTCTCTTCAGTTGATAGTCCGTGAATTATGACCTCGAAATCGGAAAGTACGATTATCACCTGAAGGCAGCATAAGCTCCTCAAAGCCTGGTTATTTTATATTAAAAGAATAGACGTATATTTACATTGTAACAAACATGGATAAATTACACACCGATTAAACAACTGTCCCAAAATTGGCCTTCTGATTTTATCTTTAGTCTCCATAAAAATAGTTTGCATGGGACTCAAGTACCCGGATTGATATATCTGATGCCTTTTTATGGTCTTCTCAAATCTGTAGCCTATAAATACATCGTGTTTATCACACCGTTTCAATGTCTAACTTAAAGTTATTTCACATGATGCAGACTGCCTCACAGCCTATAACGCTTCACACTTGTGCTCTGGGCCTGCTGCCAAAAGTCTGATAATATAGCCTACTTCTCCTTTTACTAAAAACAAACAAACATGTACATTGACATTTGAACTTCTTCATTATGTGTAGCCTATGTTTGTCAATCAGAGGTAGGCCGTTAACCTTTGTTTTATATTTGAAATGTGAACAATCGACTGTATAATAGACTGTATTCACAGTCCATAAATAAAGGGAACTTGCTGAGAAATGTTCCACCTTCAGGTCAAAGATGCGTCATGCATACCTGTATCTTATCTTGCTTTGCCCTTTATAGACTTACCTGTCAAACCTGGACGTCGGACGTTTACTTTCTTCAACATGCTCACAGTAAGACTGCTACTGTCTTATCTGCTTTTCAAAGATGTTCTTGCGCTGTCAGGTAAGTAAAAATGTTCCTTTAATACTCCTTTCAAAGCACAGGGACAACTTCATCGTGTGCGTAATTACGCATCGTTTTTATCCAGGAACCTTCTGGCACATCACGGATCAGCACTGGGACCCAACATACAAACTGACCGATAATCCTGAACTGGTGTGCGCATCCAGCGGTAAACGACCCGCAGCCAATGCGGGGAAGTTTGGAGACTATGCTTGTGATTCACCATGGCACCTTATTAACTCCTCTGTGTATGCCATGAACGATATCCTACCAGACCCGGACTTCATCGTATGGACAGGGTATGTACCTCAGGCTGATCATAGGGGAGACCGGGGACGGATGCAACTCTTTCTGCATTTCTCGCACTTATTCAGACTAAGAGGACTAGAACGACCAAATCTTGATATATTAAACTCACATCTAATTACCCATACTACTTAAAGGTGATCACATCTGACATATTGTTCACACTATTTTTTATTTCAAAAGCAGAAGTGAGACGTTGTAACTGACCCCAACCCTGGGGACAGTTGCAACATATTAAAAATACATCAAATTTCACTTAAGATTTGCTTTTTAGTCCAGTATGTACAATATTCTGAAAACATGTATTGTTTTGCAATAATATTATAGTCTTCTTTGTGAGACAAGGAGAAGAATGTAACAAATTGCAACACAACAAACCTTTTTTAAACATGTGGTTTTGTATTTGAGGGGAACTATCATTTTATACAATGACTGTGCATGTCGGAAAATACTGCTGTGTTGTGCTAGTTAAACACATTGACACATGCATAACATGTCACTTAAAAGTAAATAAAACGTTTAGAACTTAGTAAGTTTTGGTTAATTCATAGAAAAAATGAAGACAGCGTGACAAAATTACAGCTCATGAAAACAACAACAACAACAAAAAACAACAAATACTGTCATACATCCAAAACAAGGATTTTTTTCCCCCAATACATGGAACAGCAGATGTTGAATGTGTCTTCTGTGTTCCTGGTGGGGAGAGGGTCCAACTGAGCATGTGCAGTATGAGTATCACCACTTTGGAGGAATAAGACTTATTGCAACTGTCCCCAGTCTACCCCAAAACTTTTCATGAATCATTCTGGCTTGTTGAGACCCAAGTTCATCTACAGAGAGACAAACGTTTGCTTAATGCTTCATAAAAATCGCGCTTATCTTTTTAAAAAAATGAGATATACACCAGGGGAACAGTTTGGAACAGCTGAAATAACGCTGGCATGGGCCTGTAAATTACATTCCTACTTGACTTAAGTTGGCCCTCTTCAACTGCGGGGCCCACGAAATCATCACTTCCTAAACAAACTTGTTTTGCTTGTCAGAGATGACACACCACATGTGCCTAATGAGGATCTGGGAGAAGAAAAAGTGCTCAACATTATCGGCAACCTTACCCACATCTTGAACGAGGTGTTTCCAAGTAAGCCTGAGCTCAAGTACATTTAAGTGCATTTTAAAAAAAAAAACACTGGAGATTAACATTCATTCTTGTGTTGTAGTGTTGGTTAACAAAATCTTAAATTTTCTGCCTTCCTCAGATACTAAAGTGTACTCTGCTCTTGGTAACCATGACTACCATCCTAAGAGTCAGCTTCCTGCAGCCCCAAACTTCATCTATGACACAACAGCAAAAATGTGGGAGGATTGGTTGGAACCAGAGTCCCGAGCAACATTTAAAAAAGGTGGGCAGAGCATCCTATCATACTTTGAGATTTGTTTTTTTTGATTATGCTGCAACTAATGACAATTATTTTCATTACTGATGATGAAAAATGTTGATCAGTTTACCAAAGCCCAAAGCAATGTCCTAAAAAGTCTTGTTTTGCCCAAAAATATTCAGTTGCTGTCACAGAGGAGTAAATGAACCAAAAATAATCACATTTGAGAAGTTAAAATTGAAGAATTTGGACATTTTGTCATGTAAATGGTTCAAAATGATTAACTGATGATCAAAATAGTTGACGATAGAATTATTGATAATTAATCGATGAATCAACTAATTGTTGACAATTACTTTCTAAAGAATAACTTAATCACCTCATGGCAAAAAACTGTGCCTAAAACACAAACATTTGAAAGCGGGTCTAATTGTGACATATATTTTCTGCATTTTCTTTACATAGGCGGATATTACACAGAAAAGCTGCTGAACCGAACAGGTTTCAGGATGTTGGTTCTCAACACTAATCTCTACTATGACCAGAACAAGCTGACCCAGAACATGGACGACCCAGCGGGCCAGTTTAGCTGGGCGGACCAGGTTCTTACAGAGGCCGCCAACAACAAAGAAAAGGCAAAGCATCTTGTTTATCTTTGGGATTTTCATTCTCCGATACCCCACCTTTGATGTTGTGTGTGAATTGCAGTTTAGATGGTAAACAGAATATTCAGTGGATAATAAATACCCCATTCCTCTTTTTAACACTGGTCACCAGGGTAAACAGGAAGAATGCTTTCAGCTTACATCCCCGTTATGAGTAATCACCTCATGGAGAAGACTTTCACAACCAGACACTTTCTAAATATGAGCCCTGGCACGGTGCTGTTTGCTAACTCTACGTTGGTTTCTCTACCAGGTGTACATCATTGGCCATGTTCCCCCAGGTGTCTTTGAGAAGAAGAGAGGTAAACCGTGGTTCACATCTAAATTCAACAAGCGATACTTGGATTTAATTCAGAAGCATCATTCAGTCATATTTGGACAGTTCTTTGGCCACCATCATACCGACAGCTTCCGAATGTTCTACGACTCAAAGCGTAAGTTGAGACTACTGTAGTGATTTCTTTGGTTTTACTCTTATTTTTGTAATGCACAGTGACTATCATATCAAGGTTGGGTTGTACCAACAAGGATTCATTTTGAAACCCAATTAAATCATGGATTAACTTTCAATTATGTGGCACCAAAAACTAGTTTACAATCAAGAAAGGTTACATTTAAACCTCTATTTAAACCCCAGTTTAATTTTGACACATTTAAACTGTGATCCACTATTAACATTAAATGTACACCTGAGCAGGTTTAACATGGCTAAGTTTTTTGCTAGTTTACTTTTTAGCTAGCTAGCAAACAATACAATGTTTTGTTAACTTTTAGCTAGCTAGCAGACAATGTAACATTTTTTAAAATTATTAACTAGCTGGGAAATAACATCACGTTTTGTGAAACAATATGAGCTGCCAAACGGTTTCACCCCTGCTTATATACTTACTAGGTTCCGACAGCACTCAAATTTATTTATTTGTTTATTTTAATTTGGGTAAGAAAGCATCTCCATATTGATTAAACTCCATTTCATTTTTGTTTACATCAATAAACTTGGCTTAATAAACAGAGGTTAGTTTTTAATTTTGCAACAGAGCTCTGCTTAATTTTAAATCTGGATTTACTCATTTTCATTTTGCTAAACTCTTAGAACTAAACTTAGATTAAATTAATCTTTGTTGGTGCAGCCCAGTCCAGATCTTATCTATTACCTTTAGGCACATAATACTGTGATAATCAGAGGTGATGCCCCCTCTATTTCTACAGACTCTCCTATCAGTGCGATGTTCCTCAGCCCAGGTGTCACACCATGGAAAACAACTCTTCCGGGAGTCGAGGATGGAGCCAACAACCCGGGGATTCGTGTCTTTGAATATGACACACAAACACTTCTGGTCAAAGTAAATTAAGGCCAATCTGTACAATTTCCATTCAAATATGTTTAAGAGCCTTTCTAAGCTGCAATATACAGCCAATAAGATGATGTGCAATCGCCACAAAAGCACTTAACACTTTTAATTGTCTGGTTTCTGCTTGACAAACCACATGTGTGTGAACATTCACAGGATGTGGTGACTTATTACCTGAACCTGACGTACGCTAATGCAGCCCGGGGACGCTGGGAGAAGGAGTACCGCCTTACAGAGAGCTTCAGAGTAGCAGACGCCTCTCCAGCCTCCATGCATCAGGTTCTGGAGCGCATTGCTGATGATGACTGCTACCTACAGAAGTACTACGAGTTCAACTCTGTCAGCTATGACCTGACGGAGTGTGACAGTGACTGCCGTATTGACCACGTGTGTGCAGCCAGAGAGGTAGACTTTGACAGTTACAAAGAGTGCGTAGAAAACAAAGGGGCAGCTGCCATCTATGGTGGGTTCCTGCTGGTCCTCTCTGTGGCTCTAAGTCTGCTGTTGGCCAATTGATAATGATCATCGATATTACAGATAATTGAATCATATTTTTATTATTATTCGAAAAACTGACGTTTTTGTGATCATGTAAATATTTGTTTTAAATTACAATATTAAAGAGTCATGTTTTAAATTATATGATGTCTATAATTAAAGTGAGTCATTCACTAGATGTACTTAAGCAAGATGAAAACAACCTTTGGCTCCAGCAATCTTTGGTGTGGCCACTTTCCCTGATTTTATTGGTGCTGGTTGAATATTTTATTTCCAGTCATTAGAGGAAAACTATGTGGTATTTATGTGATTCAAGAGGATAAAGTACAAACCGCTCAACTGTGATGTTCTGGATCAAATCCAGAGTTTTGTCAAATTACCCCTCCCCCCTCCACACAGAGATTTCCTGTCTAGTTCCCAATTTAATAAAACTGGCTAAAACAGTTCTGTATTGGTAGAATGTTATTTTAACAGCAATGTACTCAAAAGGGTTTTGTTTCAGGGTTTTTAACTGAAACAATTTAATACTGATGTCTCTATATAAGCAAATGAGACTATCAATGAAAAGATCGGCTATTATTAAGTCGTTATTCTTCTGCCGCTGGGTCTGATTCTCCTTGAAATCAGGTGAAAGTACTTACAGGATGTGGACTGGGGGAACCTACGTTTACATTTCCCAAGACAAAGTCCTAGTGAGCAGTATGTTAGCCAGTTAAAAAGAAGCAGGTGACGGTTTTTATTTAGATTATTTTATTGACATTATATTTTGTGGTTATGGCAGTGGAAACACTACCACCTTTGTCCACAGGGACCCCCAAAATCAACACTGTTTGGTACGACACAGCTCATATCTAGGCCCTACATTGCCGAGGCCTCCCTCCTTCCCATTGCTCGCCAGTCTGTTTCCATATATCATGTTCATCTGGTTGAATCACTTCCTGCTCTTTCAGTTTGATCCGCTCCGGCCTTTGTGGTCCTTCATGCTTCTGCAATCACGTCTCAGGTTTTTTTCACTTTTCCCTGCGGTGTTTGAATGTCTGATGGTAGCTGTGTGGCCAGTAGTTGAGGGATTTCTTATCCTTTTCTCCGGATCCTTTCAGCGGCAACCAAATACATGAACGTATACACTTCATAAATTGACCATGGCATGGTTTTGTGGGCTGCCATTTTGTAAAAATCTGGGTTGAGTGAATAAAAGAAATTAGGGTCGCTGCAATTTAAAAACGTCTGATTGATTGCCGTGTCACACATCCCATGTTGCGCTCATTACGATTCAAGTGAACAGGTACTATCCCCAGTGGAAAAAAACAAAAACAAACAAACAAACAAAAAAAAGAAACCCAAGTCGAGTGAAGTCGTTCCATACAACTGAAATGTAGATATTATTCAAGTTCCTTGTAGATGATTTAATGTACTGGGTATATCAGTATTATCACAACAGTAAATCTGTTGATTAATATCAATTACACTTACTCATGCTCATATAACCCAGTAATAATGCAACCTGTTACAAAACACATCAGATAAAGCTGCATTATCTGGGGTCTGTAATGATTCCTGTTATCCCATATTGCCATATAAAGATTTAATGAGTTTTTAATTACTGTCAGTGAACTTATAGGAACTCATAACATGACAGATTTTAGACTTTGAGCCGGCTGTGAAGACACATTTATTGAGAATGTGTTTGAGCAGTGAATTTCATCACATCAAGATTAATGTGGCGGTCCTGCGGTTTCACTACAGTTCACACATTTTGTTAATGACAGTGTAATGATTAGTTGAGAAGTATCCTCACATGATTAGGACCTGTTTAGCTGAAGTGAAAGGCTGCATGGCTGCATCCAGGGCTTTGCTGTAGTCTTTGAGGGGTACCTCAGTGCAGGCAGGAGCTGTTAACTTTCCCTGCCTGATGAGGAGGCACAGTTCATCCAGCATCGCTCTAAATGCCTTTCCATCTGAGGAGAAAATATCATTAAGTTCATTTTTACAAGACTTATTTGGGTAAGTCAATGTGTGAAACTTCATGCTGACTGACTCACCATTTGAGTGATCTTTCTTCCACTGTGTGACCCAAAATCCCCGAACCTTCACATCTTTGAAAATGAGAGCACTCTGGAAAAAAAACAAACAAGAGTAAATTCAGATTTAAAATTAACTGTTGCACAGAGCTCTGTTGCACAATTAAAAACGAATGTTAGTTTACTAAATCCAAGTTTATTGATGAGAGTGAGTCTATTCAATGTAGAGATAACTGTTTAACCAAACTAAAATTAATAAATGTTTAGAAAATTCAAGTGCTGTCTGGATGTAGTAAGTATAAAAGGCTAAGGGAAACATTAACTTTCAGCTGCTATGTATTCCTTAACAAAATGTTGCATTGTTTGCCACCTGTCTAAAAATTTAGCAAAACACTGGATTTTGTTATCGATATAAAAAATTAACAAAACCTTGCACTGTTTGCTAGCTAGCGAAAAAGCTAACAAAATGTTGTATTGTTTGCTAGCTAACTACAAAGTTAACAAAATGTTGGATTGTTTGCTAGCTAGTTAAACAGTCAACAAATAATTCACATTGTGTGCTCGCTAGCTAAAAAGTTAAAGTGGTGCAATGTTGGCTTGTTAGCTAAAAAGTTAACAAAATGTTGCATTTTTGCTAGCTAGCTAAAAAGTTAGTTAGCCTAGTAAGCAGCAGAGACGCTCTATTTTTTTCTTTTGAGAAAACCTGAATTATCAATTGGAGTTAAAGAAAGAAGAGAGGCATCATAAAACGTTATTGGGTTGAGTCTGTCCCTTAACTTTCTTCAAGAAACTTGATTATTTTTCTCAAAACATCTCAAAAAGGTATCTTTTTTTAAAAGTTAAATATTCAAGTGTACGTTTAAAGTTACTACTGGACCACAGTTTAAATTGCAGTTTAAAGTTTTTGTAGATCACAATTCAATTTATTCTAGGTCTAGAGTAAAAACTCAACTGAGGTTCAAAAAGAGGTCTAAATTTAACTTTCTTTCTTTGAATTTCTTTAAAAAAAAATTTGAGCTAGTTTTTAAGTTTGGTGATGAACTATGATCGGGTTTAAATATTAATCCTTGTTGGTACAACCAAGCCTAAGTGTACTGATAGGAAAAAAGTGATTCTGTGAAAGTTTTATCTTACCACAGGGACAGTAACGGGCTGTTTGGCCATTCCACCATACGTCACCATAGATCCTCCATACCTGGAATACATGAGAATTATTGGACATGGGCATTTAATGATCAGATTTTCTCTTCATTGTCAGATATTAAATCAACAAAGATCATCATCCTCACTGTAGATGACGGAGCAGTTCTGTTGCACTCTTGCCTCCGACTCCATTCAGTGCCAGTTTAGGCTTTGGACAAGTCTTTTTGAAAGGAAAGAAAGACATTGTTACATTGCGTTTCACCTGTAGCTAAGGCCACATGATCTTTTAACTGGCTCACAGACCTTGAACAATTCCTTCATCTCAGGCCGTCTCAGCGCCTCTTCTTTGATCACGTGAGTTGCTCCGATGGCCTTCAGCCTATCACAGAGCTGTGTGAACTCTGGCCTTCGAAAAGAAAGACGCCATGAAAATGTTCATTACAGTCATAAATGATAGCACACACCAGAAACACACACACTCTCTCTTTCTTACTCTTGGACAAAAGACCCCACTATCTAACAGTCAGGTTGCTTTCATGAACAGACTGATAAAATGAGCCAGTGATTAGGACTGGAAATCTTGCAAAAACCTGATATACTTATATAGAGAGCTGATGTGAGTTATTTATTAATATGACTGAGTTCACCTGTCTCGGACGACGTTGATAGTGTTTATTCCCCTTGCCGCAGCAATCTGTATTACAGCCTGTCCGACTCCACTGTTGGCTGCGTTCTGGATCACAGAATCACCTGCAAGGACAAATACATGGGAGAGAGACGGAGGCAAGGTTACATCTGAAGATGAATGGGGAAATATTTGCAAATCACCGTGGATGACAACATCCTCACACAGCTGAAGGGAATTTGGGTGGTAAAACATCATGAGATTCTTCAAGGTGTTGGAATTAATTGCTGGAGGCTATGAGGATAAAACAACAAACTACTGCTCAAAACTTACATCCTACTGCTATCTCCACTGTGTTATAGGAAGTGGATTTTTTTTTCAAATGTACTTACGGGTGTGTGACATATTTTTGTTCACTGCACATTCTTACTTTAAGTAAAATTAAAGGAAGAGCAATAGAAGGAAGTTAAGCTTTATTTATACAATGGTGAAACTGTGCACACAAAAATGAGTACTGCGGATTTGTCTGTCTATATAAACTTAAGCCCGTTATCCTGAAAACAAAAGCCCACTGCTCTGAAAATACACACTCTGCCTGTCTCACTGCCTGCCAGACTTCATTGACATATTACTCAATTTAACCACCATAAACACCTATGGCTTCAAGAAGATTACTAATGAATTTTTCAACTCATAAACAGACACCTACTCATTCAGCAAACCTTCTGCAGTAATTTGAACTCTAATTAATGTGAAATGGGCAAACATTCTGACCCAGAATAGAAATTTCAAAGGGTGACACTGCAGATGCAGCATTGACAGACAGCAAATTAGGCAATATTGTCACATGGTGGCTAAAACTAGTGCACAGCAAATCACGTTTTCATCATGTATCTGCTTGGAGGTTTGCCAATGCAGGGTTCCTCTGTATGCCAGTTCAAGTTCGCATATTGTTCAATAAACCTTTCAAAATATTGGTAGTTTAGTTATTACTGACAGTTTATGCAACCAGGAGGCTGATAGTTTCGTCAGCATGATTGCTAAAAGAAAATAATCTGACAAATATTTCCCTTTAGACGACGCACATTAGTGTGGTATTTCTACACATTTTATACGTGTGAACAAGTTCTACGAAGCAAGTCGCTGTTCCCAGGATCAGGGAAGCTCTGCAAGCAAGTTGATCAGCTGTTTATGACTGTCAGTTGTCTGTCAATGTAAAATTAAGTATGTTATCCTGAAAACAAAGGCCCACTGCTCTGAAAATACACACTCTGGACTTTGAGTTCAGTGGCTGCCTGTCTCACTGCCTGCCAGACTCTAATAACATATTGCTCAGTTTAACCATTGCAAACATCTACTCCCTCTAAAAGATTATTAATGACTTCTTACAAGCCATAAACAGACAGTCATTCTACAAACATTCTGCATTCATTTGAACTCTTATTCATGACCAGCTGCAGCGTCGATGTCAGAGAAGCGAGTAACGTAACATGTTTTCTTGATCTCTGATTACATATCATGGTCATTTTAGGCTTTATTACAGTCAATAATGCTGAGTTATGTTCATATTAATATGTATTCATGTAATCAAGCGTCTTTTAAACCTGGACTATGAATGACCTTGATAATAATGATAAAAAAAAGAGAATCAGCTGCAAGGACAACAGTGAAATTGTGACATGGTGGCTAAGACGAGTGCACAGCATATCACGTTTTCATCATGTGTCTGTGTGTTGATTAATGAACACTCTTAAAGGTTAAAGGTTCACAATGTAGGATTCCTTTCTACGCAAGTTCAAGTTCCCATATTGGCCAATAAACCTTTCTAAATATTGGTAGTTACGTTATTAATGAGTGTTTATGCAACTAGGAGGTTGATGGTTTCATCAATGTGATTGCTAAACAAAAAAAAACAATTTAACCAACATTTTCACGCAATCCGTGTGAACAAGGGGTTTGGAGTTCTACAAAAGAAAAAATGCTTTCACCCAGTGTGTGAAAATGATTACCTGGCTTAAGGTCTTCAAAGTCAGAGAGCATCCTGAAGGCAGTGCAGGGATTCACCCCCAGTGTGGCAGCAGACAACAAGGGAATGTCATTCGGCAGCGAGATGACATCGTCCTCGGCTAGCACTGCCTCTGTCCTCCACGTCCCTGCTCACACAGAGGCACAAAGCCCTTAAGATCTCATGTTGTGACCCTGTGGATTCATCAATGTAACTCAACCTGCTATTCACCTAGACCAGCGTCTTTTGGGATCACCCAGTCTCCCGTTTTCAGGGACTTCACCTGGCTGCCCACCTCTACGACCCGGGCCACTCCCTCGTTGCCCCCAACAGCTGGGAGGTCAGGCAGTATGGCATAAGTACCTGAAAAAACACTGTCAGATAAACAACTCATCTTCATACCTTAAAAAAACTAAATACTGGCTATATTATTCCTATCAGAAGCCTGAGGGTAACCAAAGACCAAATACCTTGAATCATGTTGATGTCAGAGGGGTTAATTGGAGCCGCCAGCATTTTAACCAGGACATCGTTTGCACCTATGGGGGGAAGATCTACATCCTGCAACCTGGCAACCAAAAAACAAATGTAATTCTGTACATTAAATTATTATTTATACAAAATCTGTATGTGACATCTTGTTCTTGGTTTGGTTTGGTGACATGCTAATTTATGAACTACAGTGTATCAGACTTTCAGGAAATATTTCCATTGAGGTCCCTGATGTTTTCACAGCCCACCAACAGTCATATGACATTATTCAAGGTATATTAAAAAATGACAATTGGTGTACACTACCACCTAGACCAATTGTTCAATATTAGTACTTATTTTTAGGTCTAATGTCACATCATACTGTGCAATATTTCACGCTGGTGAATTTTTAATTTTTAATTTCAATGTGCAATATTCATTACTTCAATCGGGTGTATTATCATTCAGTGTGCAATATCAAGATTTCACTCAGGTGAATTTTAATTCCAATGTGCAATAATCAGGAGTAATATCATCATTTTATGTGCAATATGAATACTCCCTCTGTACAATGGTGTAAATTCAACTGCTGAGTCTCCTTATCTTGTACATACTGGTTATTACATTTCCCCTGTTTATAGTGTTCCCATTTTTATTTTTATATTTCCCCTGTTTATAGTGTTCCCATTTTTATTTTTATATTTCCTCTGTTTAAATTATAAATATTTTTTTATAGTTCCTTTAATATTTTTCACTGATGCTTCTTTATACTTTTCTCTCCACTTTGCTGCTGTAACACCAATTTCCCCATTGTGGGACTAATGAAGGAATCTTATTTTTTCTTATCTTATCTTAACAGGCGAAAACATAAAATAACATTAAAAAAAAAGACATAAAACATATAATAGTGCTAGGATATTAACTAGTGCTGAAACATCATTAACCAGTAAATAACAGAGTAATCACAAACAAATGTGACAATCAATTCACTGAGTAAATTCTCAAGCAAAAATATTTCATAACTTGTTCCAGCTTCTCAAATGTGGAGTTTTGCTGCTTTTGTCTATTTAATGCCACTGTAAATTAATTACCACTGGGTTATAGGCTGTTGGCTGGACAGAACAAGCAGTTGAATGAGACATCCTGGACTGTGGGAAATTTTGATGGACATTTTCTCTCTTTTCCTGGCATTTTCAAACAATTAATTAAAAAAACAAAACAAAACAACAACAGACAAATTGATAGACAATGACAATAATTGTCAATTAGAGCTCTAATCCACATTCTATTAGGGGGGCTATAGCAGTCACAAGAGACCTTTTTCACAGCAGCCATTTTTACTTGAAATACTCACTGGAAAGGCTCTGTTACACTCGTCAAATGAGCAGGAAATTAATTAGTGTCATTGGTAACACCTATGTTAAACCCATAGACTGTATATAAACCTACTATTTCATATCAATATGGCTGCCATATCAAAAGGTCTATTAACGTTGGTTTTAAGAGGCAGTTCATTCCAGACCATGGTTAACCACACGTACAAAAAAATCAACCATTTAGCCTTCATAATTGATGTCTTTTTGCAAGTAAAACCGAAAAACAGTTTTAAAACACTTCGAATAATAAATATCAGCTAGTGTGGAATGGGCTCATTACTGCCCCCGGTGGCCGTCGGAAGAAAAACAACCACTACACCTGCGGTTCTGACGCTTCTTGCTAGAAGGGAACCGCAGGTACGCGAAAGATCTCGCGAGAGTGATCCGTTTATCCAAAACCACGATCTTTTCCTCATGCCAGCCGAGCGGTTTTACCCCTAAACTTGCCTAGACCTTAACTACAACGTTTCACGTTATAAAATATTATTAGTATGTACAATGTGCACAATTAAGGAACAACACTTACAAAACCTCGCGAGAGTTTTGCCAATCAAGGATTCTCCTCTATACACGGCCAGTTCAGGCCAACCGTCAAACACCAGAGGGTATTTTCGTCTTCCGATCTGAGGGAGCAGTAATGAGCGCATTATGGCTTGGCACACCAAAATAAGGCGAAGAAGACGATGCACTCTTGGACAAGCGATTAAAAGGTGAGATTTATGCTTCATTACAAGTGTTTTCAAACAGTATACGTCTTACAAGAGGCTAGACTTGAGTGAAGGCCAAATGGCTGATCTGGAAGAAGTACATCTGGTTAACCGCCTCATCTCCGTTAGAGAGCCTCTTCCCCGAGGATTGCAATGGGATAGTGAGACAGTACAGGGACAAATAAACAATATGCTTAATGTTTATTTAGACATGGACTCTTACTGGACGATTTGAGAAGGGTCTCCGTGTTTTCTGTACAGAAGAGCCGTACATGTCTGTGCTCGGAGTCCAGCTGAATGACTGAAGAAAGACACGTTAGCATTAGCCCTGTGCCTTTTACAGCTTAAAAAAGCAGCGACGAAGCTCCTTCTGCAGACTGTCTGGCTTCTTAAACACAATGTGTGAAGTGACACCAACATCGCGAAACAGGAGTTAACTTCAAAATATAACAACAACGCCGCTTCTCAAGAATATTTGTAAATTTAACTGTGAGTTTTGGTAGCATGCCTCCTACTGTGCGGCCATTTTGGATTTTACTCAGGGTTGCCAGTTCTGTGTGACAAAACCAGCCAAATAGCCACTCAAAACTCAACACAAAGCACAGTCCAATACCAGAACTCAAAATATGCCCATACAAAACAATATAGACTGTTTTTAAAGTCCAACAACATTGCTTTAATTGCAAAATGTATTAAAATATCTACAATATAACACCATAAATGTCAAGTGTACCAACATTAAAAGCAATATCCCCAAAACAGTTCTTTCACATAGGTCCTAAAGCAGCCTTGTGTGATTACATACAGTATATTATCATAAATAAAGTATAGCTGTGAACACAAACTAACTTGTTGCTTTGTATTTTTAAGTGTCTCTTCTATTTCTCCCCCTTCTCTTCATACCTGCATACTGGACAGCATGAATGTATTGCATTTACTGTAGTTAATGCAATACCATATTGCAACTCACCTCATCACACCGTATCATGTTACTTCACAATATTTTAATCATATACTTACGATAAATATGTGTTTGAATGCATGTGTGTACGTGCCGATCTGACCTGGAGTCCCCTTTGATAGGATTTGGCTATAAACATGTAATGTCATTCAAAATATGGATCTTTATTCATAGATATCATTAGTGGACTTTGCATACAAAATAGCTCTGCCCAACCTGCGGACAACACATTTTACCTGTAGCAGCATTTCAAAAGTGGCCCAAGTCCGTGGGAAAACCGCCGACCTGGCAACCCTGCTTTTACCCATGAGGTTGTCATTGAGAATATAAACAGAGAACAGCGCCCCTGATGGATAAACACCATAACTCCCTGCTATTAGCTAGAACCGTGGTACTCTCGGTACTTTGGGTTTCACAGGGTACCGGGCAGAAAAAAGAGGAATTGATTGTTTGTTCGGTATTTCACTTCATGTATGCAGCACTGTGAATGTCTGCCAAGTTTGTGCGGTTTCGCATCCACACCCTGCGTATTTCTTTTTGAGTCAGATCCAACAAAAATGGGCTGTACATTTACTCAAGTATTATACAATTGCTTGGCGCGGCTACATAAGTATGTCCATATATGTACTTTCACTTAACTATAGGTCATAATTTAGGGATGGAATATTTATGGATGATGATAAATGGCTTATAAATAATATCTCGTCTTTTTTTAGGCTATGCTGTAATTCATATGCACACACATTTTCTGTAAAATAAAACTAAAAATAATCTACTATAATAATAATAGCAATAATAATGTACCATAAATTCTCAAATAGTGGAGGTTTTATAGAATATGCATTGCTGTAGATTAAACTACCCAACAAGGACTGGGCGATATGGACAAAATAAGACTGTATCATGATATTTTTGACCAAATACCTCTATAGATATGACAACAATAATGTAAGTTTGATTATTGGTGCTTGCACAAAATATTAAAACAATGAGATTTTTGATGAACATAAGAAAAGTCGACAATATTGTAGAGCTGCAACGATTAATTAATTAATAATCGATTATTAAATTAATTGCCAACTATTTTGATAACCGATTAATCGGTTTGAGTAATTTTTAAATTAAAAAAGGAAAAATGTCCTTATTTCAGCCTCTTAAATGTGAACATTTTGGTTTCTTTACTCCTCTATGACAATAAACTGAATAGAGGAGTTGTGAGTAAAACAAGATATTTGAGGACGTTATCTTAGGCTTTGGGAAACCTTGATCGCCGTTTTTCACCATTTTCTGACATTTTAAGACAAACAACTATTAATCGATTAATCAAGAAAATAACCGTTTGATTAATTAACTATTAATATAATTGTTAGTTGCAACCCTACAATACTTAGCTATGCCATATCACATTATAATTTTAATCAAATCTAATTAGACATCTAGTCTTATGTCACAATATTGTAAAAAAAAAAAAGTTTTTTCAGACCTACTACTTGATTGTTTAGTCTAAAGTCTAAATAGCAGAAAATGCCCATTGAATTGAAATAGAATCATGATTCATGTGTCAGCTGCTAAATTTACAAATGTATGTGTTGAAGGAGAAAAAAGCCGCAAATGCTCACATTTGAGAGTATATTTTGCTTGATGAAGAATTTTAACAATTAATGTATTAGCCCCAAAATGTGGCCAATTCACTGTCTGTTGATTGACTAATCAATACATAACCTAAAGCTCAGCACTACAGTATTGCTCTTTTTATGCCAATACATCTATTTTAAAGTTACAGGTAGCCTACTAGTTACCTTGAATTACTAATAGATATTTTACATTCAAAATATATATAGCCATTGATAATTTGTAGAACAAACTTCTCAGCACTTTATAAGAAGGAGTTAAAATGAACTCTACCATGACCAGCTATACCATTAAAATCTGGGTACCATTCTCTAATAAACCCTAACTTATTAATGGTTTACATGTAATTATGAATAGCTTTATTGATATGTATTAAAAATCATTTATTTACAATTTAAAGATTAGTCATAAACCTTTAAAAGGGTGATATATGGTTTGCAAAGTATTGCAAAAATCACTGCTGGTAGAGCCTACTTGTAAAGAGTCGTTCTGCCAGAGTATTTTAGTTGTAATCTTAGTTCAGTCTCTGTTGTGAGAGCAAGAAGACAAAACACACATGAATATTGACATATTTACTAGGAAATGGAGCAGATCTTAACATATAGAAACATAATCACAGTAATACTTTGAAAAGCCTACATGCTGCTCATCATTGACAAACTAGCCATTAAATCAAGGTAAGATAGATCAAGATAGTTGTAGTTTTATGGCAGTCAACATTGATACATTCATCAGTAATAAATGCACGTTTTTTGGAAGTAGCTCTAGCCATTTATCTGATAAAGTACAACATCACAAGTTAAATGGCTGATGGTCACAAACAGGATGTAGGCTACAACATAAAGCAAACTGTGACACAATGCTTTGATATGCTTCAAATGTTACCCTGAGCACATGGTTTTTACATGTCTTTGGATTTTCAAGGAATATCTAACCCATCTAACACCCAACAATCATCACAATAATACAACACTGAGGGGTTAAACAGGTTTGTTGCAATCAGAATGTCTTCCATGGATTTTTTTTTTCTCCAAATGATAGTTTCAAAACATCACTAAGTACAGCAGGTTTCAGGAATTTTTTCAGGAAAAAGAAAGTTATTCACAGAGATCGATAACAAAAGTCATCCATGTGTATGTATCCCTTTTAAATGGAGAGAAAGGAAATTGTTCACGTTAGAGGATACACTGGCACTGCAATCATTAAGTGGTAAATTCAACATAAAAATACACATAAACTAAACCATTTTATCTATTCAGAGCACTTACTTTAACAATCTTTTCATCCTTTTAATGATCCTGAGTGGAATTATCAAAACAGTGTTTGCTTCTGCAGCCTTTAAACTTGTAAACACCACATAATGGCAGCGTGTGAAACAATATTTTTTGAGTATTAAGTCATCAATGACACATTCTTTTTGTCATAAGCATTGATAGTCTGAAACACCAAGTATCGGCCATGTGTTGAGATGAGACAAACCCGGATTATATACTACTAGCCCCAGTCCCTTTAACAATATTCTACTACATCCCCATCTACAACGATTATACGAGGAAAAAAATACAATAATAGTGGAACATCTTCTTCACATCATATCATAACATGGCAAGCTATGTCAAAAAGGAGAAAATATAAAGATCATCATCACACTGGGTGCATGAAAAGCAAACAAAGTAGTCAAAAAGCTTGTGAATCTCAATCTTAACTGTTTCACATCATCATTATTTTTTGGCCACAGTATTTTTCCTTAAAAGTAAAAAGAGAAACTGTTGCACCAAGACATTCCCAAGCCCTTTTTACTTTGGCTTCCTTGCCCTATTCTTCACATCATGCGGATGAGCATTTAGTCCCTGCTTTGTCTAGAACAAACTCCTCGACTCCTTCCAATCAATCTGAAGTATTCCCTGAGTTTTCAGATTGGTAATTCCTGAGATGAGCCTGTGAGCGGAGGTATTTCTGTTTCCAACCAGCAAAAGACTGACTTTATGAGGTATATGAAAGTCTAAAAAAATAATATAGAATATGGAACATATATTCAAAGGATTAAACTGAATATAAAACTTAATTAATGCATCTTACACATGATTAGTGCAGAGTAACATTGCATTGGTTTTGGCATAGATAGATAGGAATAACAATGGGACTCTCTTCAGAAAGGCTCATTGCGCACAAAAATATAAAAAGTATAAAAGAAAAATCATACAAGGCAAAGAAAATAAAACAAACTCACAGTTTTTGTCAGTCCTCATAATTCTATGTACCTGTACAGTATGTTCTGTATATTGTTACTCTTGTGTTGCAATATATTACTGTTCAACTGTGTTCATAATGCATTGGATTATTGTTAAGGACAATGATTTATCAAGCACATATGTACAAAGTACCTTGATGTTAAAAGTGTGTTACCCAAATATATTCTCAAGTCATATGGAGCTTTAAATGACATTTGGCTGTTTTTTTGATGTCTACCATTCATTGCTGAGAGGCTTCAACAAGAGCAGAAGGAGAGGCGGCAGCACTCTTGGATGAAAATAAATAAGTAGTATGATTATTTAAAAAAGGCTTTAGAATAATTTTACATATATATTAATTGGGTGTAAAAGTCTTGTCAGCTTCTCCTGTAAAACGGGAGTAAAACGCTGATTAGCAAGCTAGTTCTACATGCTCCTCCGTGCAGGCTTGGTGTTCCTGAACTATTACCCTACTAAGGGTTATAGGGGAGGTAATGTCTTAAATAACTACCTACAAATAGATCGCACCGGATATAAACAAAAACACCAGCCTTCCCACTGGCAACATCATGGCTGATTCTGCCTCATTTTATTCAAGTATCAAGAGGAGAGCTAGCTGGACCCCTCAGTAACAGGTCAAGTATCTCTTAGCAGTGATGATGTACACGTATTGGGTTTAGTATCACATTGGTTGGAATTCTATCAAATCCAGGTTGAGGTATTTATAAAGCAGCAGTATTTCACACAGCATGCCAATAAAATAATAATATAATGTAGATGGAAAGTTGACCAACATCATGCTTCCAGCTGTGAGACAGGTTATTCAAAGCGGGGTTGTATGAGATATTTATTGATAGTCAGTGTATTACCAACAGTAGATGGTGGTTTGGAGAAGTAGACAGAAGTAGCAGCACGGAATCTAAGCAATGGACTGCTGTAGACAAGGTCATTAGTAAAATTAGTATTTTAGCTACTTAAGAGAGGCAGAAGTGCTTGCTATACTTATTAACAATCTTTTTGTTTGTGTTATTGTATGAATCCAAACTAACCTTTTAAACGACCTAAGTCAGACAATAACACAAAGTAACCGATCGAGGCAGCGGTAGATCAATCAACTCCTGTCTTCTGCAAGGTAAAATGACTAATTTTGCCAATGCAGTCCAGTTGAGAGAGAGAGATTATATAATGGCTATTTCCCATCAAAAGAAATGCTGCCTGATGGCAAGGTATAGTGGTGAAAACATTCTATATACAGCACATAGCATACACTTAAATTAATACTGATGTTTTTAGAGCCTTTTTTAAGTGGCTAAAATATGTTTTGCTGACCTTGCCCACAGCAGTTCATTGTTTAGCTTCTGCTTCTCCAAACAGGGGGTGTGCCGACAGGAAATCTACTGTGGGAAATGAACTGATTGTGGAGAAGTACCTCATACAACCCCAGTTCAAATAAACCTAACCATCCCCTTAACACCAAGCAGAAAAGCAGTGTTTTGCTGCCCTCTATGGTTGAGACTACTACTACACGCAGTCTAAAAATCTGGCTTTTCCCACCTAACAGTGAACATGAAAGCATGTTGTCTGGCACTCTGAGCAGTTGTGATGTAGCATAGCGCTATAGTGCCACACTACATCACACATCAAAGTATAACAGACCACATCCAGCTGTGATGTTGCTGTGAGGTTCAAGAAGACTCAAATGGCAATGTTGTGTAAATACTGTAGTGCAAAAAGGATTTGATTTAATCCCAATTTGAATCACAATCTCCATAGCAGTATTTTGAGAATAT
>JAJHUR010006060.1:9404-22791 GCA_027495735.1 Lutjanus campechanus | reverse complement strand
AAACTGAGTAGTTATTGCCTTTTCCACCCACATTGCTAGAAGTATTTATAAACCATCTGATATTTTGTATGTGCATAAAACATGAAATTAGTCAGGTACACCACAAGAGGCAATGCCTTCCGGTTTTACACAACTAGCAACCCGTTATATTTAGATAAGATGGATGCAAGACTGTGATGTAGCACACCTTTTTTAAAACTTGAACTAAATGCATCCAAAAGTATCCATAGTTGTAAAAGGCTGCATGACCGCATGATTATTTTAAGAATGCAACTGCTGCATGAGCAGAACAAGAGGCTGACTGGATGGTAAATGAAAGTGTTGCTGTGGTTTGTGTTGTTAAAGAGGCTGATCTAATCAGCACATGCCCAGCACTGAGGGAAGGTGCTGGTAGGTGATTGGGAGGCTTCTTCACTGCTGCCACCTGACTGCTTATCATGACGAACAAAAGACAGAGAGAGACAGACAGAATAAGGGGAGGGCTGGGAAGAAAAACACAGCCTTCTGACCTCAGTAACAGGAATGACTCCCCCACCCTCACTCGCTGCTCCTTCCTGTGAACTTTGGAGCACCCCAGAGCTGAGCGAGCACTAAAACTGCACATAATGAGCAGCCGTGGTGGGGGAGGCAGAGGAGAGCGCCGCGCAGAGACGTAAGAGACACCGAGGGTGGACACCACGTCCAAAGTGCCCTTTTAGGGGAGGCTCCACAAGTGGCTGCAGCTTTTGTCTCATGACATCTCCCTGTCTGGAAGCCACCTGATTGCACGCCTGCAGTCTTGACGCATTACTAATCTGCCCTTTGGCCCGACACGTTTTACCAGAGAATCTGCTAACACACACAGTGAGCTGGAGCGATTGAGAGCAATGAAACAGGTATGATTAACTGAGAAAGAATCCCAAACATGCACCTCACCCAGCTGTGCACAAGGGTCACCGCAAAGAACAAAGTGCACATTTTCAGAGTGAGCACATGGGAAAGTTTCTTGAGTTCTCCTGCTGAATGCAATCACTTGTTTAGGGAGGATATATGGAAAATCCAAGTTTCACACTTCCTGGTATGAACATTTTAGGCGGTCTTGCTGTGGATTCAGTTGTCCTGCATTTTGCTGGAAATGCAAGTTCAACTGGTCTGAATAACAGTTGCATATTTTAGGGAACAATGTGCTTTCACTTTTTACTGGTTGATTCCACCAAGCACAGCACGTCTGAGCCACGGTTCTGATCCGTCCTCCGCACAGCTGCAAGCCCCACCATCAGCGTTTCAGAAACGTTTCAGCAGCAGAACATTTTGCTCGCCTGATTATGTTTACTTGTGCAGATTTTGTTGATTAGGTCCTCTTTCCCTGCTCTTTGTGCTTCTATCATGGATAAGAAGGCTATGCGGTTAAATACTTTCTTTTCTGTTGGCCTTTATGATTGTGAGTCTGCACGGGGTCTTTTATTTTGAAAATGAACCGGATTCTCCCTGCCTTTTCTATGTCTGACTTCCTGCCCGTTTGATTTGCTCTGTGCTAATTGACGCAGCATCCGTCAAAAATAGACTTTAAGTGGACAGCCGATCACAAGCATTGTGTAGAATGGCTGCGATGAGGTCCAGCTGACGCGGCGCAGCCGTAATGCGATGCAGCCGTGCCTGGTGGAATTTAGCTGTTAGACAGAAATGTTGTCTTAAATGTATATTACAGTTACAGTTACCAGTTCATATGCAGATTAAGATTTTGGAGAAAATGTGATGATGAGATTCTAAAATATGATACATTTAAGCCATGCTAGCAGCATCCCATCAGCCTCAGCAGTACTTTGTGCTCAGTGCTAACTATCAAATGTTAGCATGCTAACATACTAAGCTAAGACAGTGAACATGGTGAAAATTAAACATGCTGAACATCAGCATGTTAACATTGTCATTGCAAGCATGTTAGCTGACACTGGCATTTAGCTTAAAGCAATTCTGTGCACAAACACACAGGGCCGCTAGCATGGAAGGGCTTTTCCATTGGCACTTTTGACCATGCCAAGTCAAAGCATGCCACGCTGATTTGCATTTCCATTACTACTTTTATTCTGCCGAGCTGTGCCAAGTTGCACCTGAGATAGATCTATTCTGGAGAGGGGCCAAAGCAAGCCCAATCTGCCTCTAAGCGGGCTGAAGTGACAACTCCCCACCACCTCAAATTAGCGTGTTGCGATGCTCAACTCATATCAGTGCAGGAGAGCAGAGACAAAGAAGTTTGTAAAAGCCTGGCTGTTTTTATTTTCAGGTAGCTGCTGTATTTTACTGTCATGTTCGCTATGAACCGTATAGAAGTCGTGTCATGTTACCGCTGATGAAAACCAAAAATTTCCTGGTTTTGCTGCTTCATAATAAAAGCGTTTGAATAACACAGTGACAGTTGACTTATATTGTGAAGAATTTGTAGGAATTCAGTCTTAATTAGCCATTTTATAGCAAATACAGTCGATTCTAGCTAAGCTGCTCGTCTTCAGTTAAAGATACGCCTCGAAGCGAGTAGCCCTGTTGTAATGAACATGCAAATCCCTGCTGTACTGGGCTGATGTGGCGAGTCAATCCAAGACAAGACAAGCCAGCACATGAGTAAGGAAATGTTTTGCAAGGTGCAAGTCTTAAGTCTTTGTACCCAAGTCCCATGTCAAGACAGGTAAATCCCCAGTCAGGTCCCAAGTCCTTAACTTTGAGTCCTAAACATGTCATAATGTAACAGTGAGTTTCTTAGCTGTTAAGCTAAGTACATGATAAGTAAGTATTAGCTTGCTGACTATGTTGACATTTGCTTTGTCTTACCTTTCTTTGTGCAACTTCAAATGTCGTTTGCAATGAAAAGTCTCAGTTTGTAATTTTCTGCCCACGTGTGTGCATACTGCAATTTGTTTTTTGTTGACTACCTCATAGATTTTGCTCAAAAACAAATTGATCTTTGGCCTAATCTTTTCTAACTGGAGCTCAGTAACGTATAATTAGTTCTTCGAGGTTCTCTCCTGCAACTTGACTGAATGCTGTTGGATTAGTTTAAACAAACAGGGGCTTTAAGTGTCGACTTGCCGAGAATGATGAGCTTTAATGTTAGCTGATGAAGGAAATTAATGGAAACGAATTGGTTCGTGGCACACTTTTTAAATAACATACTCTTAAATCTCTGGCCTCCAGGGGAAGCCAAAATGCTGAAGTCCAAGCGGAGTCATGAGACACCGATGTTAAAGTCCAAGTCGAATTGCAAGACTTTTTGATTTTGTCAAGTCAAGTCTCAGGTAATCAAATTTGTGAGAATGACTTGAGCTCAAGTCACACTAATGAGCTCCACCCCAGTCCTTTAATTGTTGATTAATTGTTAATGCATCAGGATTAATAAAACAATAATGTCAAATAATCTGAAAAACACGTTCACATTATGAGGTGCTCTGTTGGGGAACATGCCACATGCCCCCCCCACTTTGACTTCCCTTTGTTGCATATCATGACCGTCCCTCTCTCTTTCTCCCCTTGTCTCTATATTGTCATTGGCCAATCTTTAAGAAGGTTTTTAGTCTTTTCCAGCTCCCGAGGGAAATAGCTAACTGCCTCTCAATGCTCCACTATGTTTAGCAGCTAACTTTGTCTGCTGTTTTGTGCTGAGCAGGTAGAGTACATGGGTTTTTAGAGCTTCTTGAGCAGCTGCTGCAGCCAAAAATGATGCTATGTCAGTGGTGAGCGTGAACCAGAAGTAAAGCTGCAGCCGTACAGTTAAAAAAAATGCTGAGCTGAAACTCACTATAAAGTTCCATAGAGTTGAAGGAGCTGCAGATTAAAGTTATAATTTGTTTTAGTATTGTTTTCTCATTGTCATTTGATACATTTTTAAAAAAATATATTGATTATTGCCACTAAAAGATTTGAGTACTTGTTCAACCACTAGAGATCAATAAAGATTCATTTCAAAGGAACCAAAAGTAAAACTGTTTCTCAAGCAGGGTGTGCAAAGACATCTTGTGACCTGGCTAAGAGAGCAGAGTCCATCATTTGTGCGAAAAATGCATCTCTGCAGAATGAGAACGGACAAGATGGAGAACGTGACTGGGGACTTGTTCAGTCTAGACCACTGTGCAGAGACTCAACTCCGCCATTAACAGGGTGTGACTTTGTTGCACAAAAGTTAAGTGTGTGCATCCTCTCTCATGCATTCACTCGTGCTCACAGGCACATGTTTAGATCATGTATGCAGGAGACTCAGCAGCAGATGTGTGCTGACACGTGATACTAACAGTTGAAAGATATTTTCATTTGCAAAGAAGGAATGCTGCAAGTCAGACGTGTATTTATTATAATCCCCACTCTTGCACGCATGCTAACCAACTGAACTACCACAATCCATGAAATCCAGTCACAGGATTTCTTGCAGGACTTCTCAACTTAAATGTCAACTGGTTTCTCTCTGTGCCACGTGTTCTGACCTGCTGAGTCATTGTCTGGAGGTAAAACTGAACCGCCTTTCTCATGGCACAGCCCGCAGAACAGGGTTTTACAATGTAAGGTAAACACAACACTTTTGAATGCACATTATCAGACTGCAGTAAATCATTTACATGAGTCTGTTCCTCAGAAGAGCAGATGCGAAAATGTCCTGCCAATTATCCAAAATGGGGAGTTCATGTCTCCAATCAAAAAGTTTTAGCCAGTCAGTCCAGGAAGTTGCATTCTTGCGACAGCAACAATTAACACAAATTCAACCGATCTTGCAATTTTGTCCAATCACAGCAGCTTCTCTGCAAATTGGACCAATCATTGTGGAGTCCCACCAATCATAGCAGTCCCCTGTGCAGACGCCATGCACGTATGTCAGTGAACTAGGGCTGCAACAGGAAATGGTGAAAAATGTTAATCAGTGTTTCCCAAAAGTCCCAGATGACGTCCCCAAATGATAAAAGATATTCAGTTTACTGTCAGAGAGGAGTAAAGAAACCAGAAAATATTCATATTAAAGAAGCTGAAATTAGAGAATTTGGGCCCAAACCCCACCCAAAAACCCGAAATATTATTAATTTAATGGTCAATTAATAATTGATTCATCATTGCAGGTCTACAATGAAGTGACTTAATGTTTTAATATCTACTGTTTTTTGTATTTTTATTTTTTAAATCTTGTCATGATACATGGTACTAAAAACAACACAAGGTTTGTCATTGTTGTTGATATTTTTCAATGCTCTGTGCACTTTTATATTTTATCACACAAACAGACAAATACACAAAACATGTGCTGAGGTCAGTCAGCAAAAAATGGAACAAAAACCAAACTTTTATATTTAATAATTTTGTGCAAGTCTGAGATCCAAAAAGACTTTGCTCAGAGTATTCTAAGTAACCTTTCTAAAATGGGGTATTTTCCACAAAGAAGCAGAGTGCAGTTTTAGTTCCTGCATCCCTTTCTGCAATTTTTTACTTGCTCCTGCAAATTTCACTGCAAAAATCACTTTAAAACACTGCAATATGCATCACATGTTTTTAGAAAAGCTGCCTTGATATCAGGCATTTTGGGCGGCAAAATCCCCCCACAAAGCCTGTGAAATCCTGGAGAGACTGTTTCACTGAGTCAACAATGACCTACATGATATGATATTCAGACCTAGTCTGGTGCAGAGAGTTCAAATGATGACTGAGCCTTTTTCACTCATTCATTTTGGCGCATTATAATGCTGTATTCATTCAAAGCAGCGAGCAGGATCTCACAGGGAAAATATGTGTGGGCCGGTTGCAGCGGTTTGTTTTCAGAACAGTGTAACTCCAATGGAACGCGGCTGCAATGCCGAGCAGCATACCACCCTGTTTCGCCCCTAATGAACATCAATCAAAGGCGCATTCTTACAGCTGCACAGACCACCGAGTGTAAGGCAATGCAATTAAAAGCAACTTATTCCTGGACTGGAAAATATTTCCTTTGCCACTGTCTGGTGGAGCAAAATGTTTCAGAGAAAAAAAAAAATCAAAGGAGGAAAGAGCAGCTTGTAGAAAAGAATCCCAGGCATGTAACCAGTGGCTGGGCAGACTTTCTGGGCAGGGTGACATCCCGACTGCTACTTGGGCTTCCTCTCTTAACTGCCAGACCCTTATGTTTGTTAACTGGAGGCCGACATTCCCTGGACGGCTCCCGCAGCAAAGATCAGGGCGGAATTCTTGTCTGGCAGACACGTGGCACAGGAGCGTCTCAAAGTGGACACAGCCGCACAGGGACAGATAAAGCACGCTGTGTGGACTGTTTATTGTCAGGATCCTGCAGCCAATGATTAGAGGGTTTCTGCTATGGAGAACCACTTTCCCCCGACAGACCATATGCATCAGCATGTAAAATGACAAATAAGACATGACACAAGATTTAAAGTGTACACCCATGCTAGTGGCTCTGTGAGGCTGTACTTAACTAACTGCCAATGTCAGCATGCTAACATGCTCACAGGAACAATGCTAACATGAAGGTATAATGTTTGCAATGTTCACCATTTCACTTCAGTGTTGTGTAGTGGATGCTAGCATTTGCTAATTAGCACTAAACAAAGTTTAGCTGAGGCTGATGGGAATGTCTTTAGTTTTGCAGGTATTTGGACATGAGCCAAAGTATGCTACATTCAGGCCGACGCTAGACAGCAGACATAAAATACCTTCTGGAGGTTAAAAGATGCATGATGATGCATGTTGCCATGGTGATGTCGTATTGTTTACAAAGAACGAAATAAAAATATATGAAATAAAATTATTTTGTGTCTCTGTAATTGTTCTAATTATGCACATATAGCTATAAAATGCAGCTTTCTCTTAGTATTCTATTGCAAACGTACAATTAGTGTTAAATTCCCCCCAAAAAGGTCAGTCATTCATGCATTCATTCATTTCTAATATAGATAATAAAAGGAGAACATATGAGGCCATGTTGTAGCCCATTTCAAGCCATGTGTGCATAATCAGATTTATAAATGTGCAAAAGAATTTCTAAATGCAGACTGAGATCTGCAGAAGTGTATTCAGAATCTGAGTGTGCACAATCAGATATGTAAAGGTCTAAAAAGAAAACCTCCACATATGTATTCAGATTTGCAAGTTTACTGAGATTTGTAAATGTGTGGACAAATCTGTAAATGCATACATAGATATTAATTGTTGAAAAGTCTAAGTATGTTGTTCCAAGAGCTGGACATACAGATAAATCATCAGTTACACCTCAGACAGGCCTCTAAATTGGCTGTTTTTTTACACAATTTCTGCTACACTTTTGCCATGGCAGAGATCTGCAATTGTGTGTGGACATTTGTCTGTGTGTCTCACAGCTTATATACCACCAGGTGGCACAAGCACTCAGTGATTTTAAGCGACATTGCTGAGGTGGCTGGGTAGTTGTGGTATATTGTTGCATAATGCGATGGAATCCTGATTGCTCGCTGTAAGTATGTTCATGTTTGTACAATAGCTGTTATAATAAGTATTGCAGAGCATTGTAAAACTATTAGCCTATTGGTAGCAGTTATCATCTGCTCAGCTTATATGTCACCAAGTAAACCCATACATGCAAGCTAACTGGACCAATTAACTTAGCCAAGCTAGTTGAAAATGTTGCTGCTACATTATTTGATACATCCCATGTTGATGTTTGTTGTTGCACCAACGTTATTAGCGTCTTCTTGACCAGATCACTAAAGTTTTGTTCTTGTGGGAGGGAGCTACACAGGTAACATCCGGGTTTAAATTTCATTGACGGAAAAAACGTTAAAATATTTCAAATTTGGACTTCCCGTCCCGTTCTTGTCTGCTAAACTGATATCCAGTTTGCCATGTACCATCTGCAATGTTCTTTTTCCCTCAGAATGGCAAAGGCTAACCTGACACACCGGATGGTTTGTTACACAGAACTATCTTGGAAATTGTCCTTCGAATCTGTTTGTGTTTGTGTTGTCTTGTGTTGTACTTTCTGTGTCTGCAAGTGCATGACGGTCTACCTGGGTTTATTATGACCCTCTAAACCTATCTGCAGACATGTCCATGACACAATTACAGATGTCAGTCTACTGCGCATGTGTGGAACATGTTCTCCAAGCGGACTCTGGAAAGTATAAATAGAACTGTGTAAAGTTTCTACCATGTACATGTCTGGGAATATAATCTAGCCTTTACTTTACCTTGCGAGGCAGCTGGATTCACCAGGTCGCAATTTCACAAGGTCAAGCGAGAATTCATCTTGCTAAGCTTCAACTTATCCGTTTATGTCCGCAACAAAAGTGGTGCAGCCAATCAGTGTCCTAGGAGGGACTACTGGCAGCTATGGACATGATTTTAGGTGTGGCAACAGTGAGAAGCATCCATGGAAGCAACTTGATGTAAAAGATGTTTTCGCTCTTCACCCAACCGGCTCTGGCTAGAGTTTTATCTAACTGGTTGCAGTTTGCCTGTGTGAGACACATTCAATCGCCCGCAAAGTGTTTTTTGAAAGTGCCTGCCCTTTTCCAAACAGTTTCTACAGACAACTTTCCAGATGGTCCTGTGTAACAAACCATCTGTCGTGTCAGGTTACCCCTTACCCTAACCATACCCAGTCTCGCTGGTCATACCTAAACCTCTTTAACACAACTAGCCAATCAGAGTCAGTGTGTATCATATTTTGACCTGATGATGGCACTACATGAAAAGTGAAAGGATCACCTAAGCTTTCATACTGCAGGAAGTGTGAATGCCTGAACCAAATTTCATGTCAGTCCATGCAATATGTTGCTAAAAATTACACTTCTTGGTGGCTGCAGAGGAAAAGTCAGGAGGATCAACAAAGTCATTGCGATACACCGTCTGGGGACCACAAACATCTGTGCAAAAGTTGACCTTAATCCATCAAATCGATGTTCAGGCATTTCAGTGGACCGGCCAGTGGACCGGCCAGTGGACATCCCTGGAGACATGACGCCAGCATGGCTAAAAGCAGCACATACATGTAACCCTCTTTGATATTCACTCCACACACAGAGGTGAAGTCAGCACCTGGCAGGCCGTTGTGTGAATATTCTATCCATGGAAACGGGATCTGCAGTGACCTAGTTGTTGAGTGGGCTGATAATATGTCACAAGGAGGCAACAGGGAGGGGGGGGGCACATGGTCGTAACACATGTGAAAATGCAGTAATAACTCATTCACGCTAATGGTTTTGTGTAGGCACAATGCTGGCTTGGACAGACTTTCTGTTTTCTTCCCACAAAGCATCACACGGGAAATGTTCCTGTGCTAATAAGCTACATAATACTATATTTTTAGCTGTAATTTAAAGCACATGTTTTGCACTGTGAATGTTTGTCCAGGTGACTGAGAAGAAAGTCGAATCCAGTGGCTGAAGGCGCCCCAGCTGCATACTTTCGTTGCCCTGTGGCAAAAACTTGATGAGGCTGTTTGTCCTACTTCAAAGCCAACATGTGTCTACATTAGAGCCATGCAGATAGGAAAGCTAATCTCAAGTGCTATCTGCATGCATCCCAGGGCACTTGGAGGCCACCCAGTGCACGGCACACCGATCCTGGTTGGAATTCCCAGAGTTAAGAGGTACATAAATAACATTAAGAATGTAAATCTCTGGAAGTCTGAGATTTATTTTTACAAGCAACACAGACAACACTGCAGTTCCTGAGAACAGAAGAAAGCTGCCAAGGATCTTGCACATGGGAACAAAAATCTTGGATGTCTTCTGTTCTGTCTCTCACAGATCAGTTTTTTTTTTCTCGCGCTTTTGTGCGGCATGGTCTGTTTCACGTGCAGACATATGAGCTATTTCCATCAGTCTTAACATATGGTTACAGATGGAAGCTGCACCCATACACAAATGCACAAAAAAAAAAAAGTCGGAGTACACAACCAGCGCTGGCTCGCAGCCTGGTCATGGATGCGAGCCATCGGAACCGGTGATCAAATGAGTATTAACCACACTGCTTCCTGCACAGGGAAGAGACACTCCCGCCTCTGCCCATGGCTAACCAACATGAGTAGGAGTGCAAATGTGTGTGTGTGTGTGTGTGAGTTGATGAGGAGTGGGGGGGTGGTAGGGAGATTTGGAGGGAAAGGGGGTGTTCAGGAAGCGGACGTCGTGCAACCCAGCACAAGGAAGGAAGGAAGATGCCCATATATGAGCAGATGCTTATGAAACAGGATGGAGGACATGCCTGAAGAGGCCTGGGATCTCCCTCGGGTGCAACAATAATGCACAAAATGTGTAAATGTCCTCCTACACGTTATAAACACACACCCTGCTGGCACTCAAAAGCTCAAGTTGCACCGAGTCCAAACTTTCATTCAAGCTGATATTTCAGTACCTGAGATTCCGCTGTTACGTAATGATCATCACAATCAAGTGTTGGCAGGATTCATTATTTGCCACCGAAACTTATCCATAGTCAGTGTGTTAGCTACAGTAGATGCTGGTCGGCACACCCTTGCACAAGAAGAGACAAGGAGGAAGCTGAACAATGTACTGCTGTGGACAGAATACAAAACTGCTTTACATTACAATCACAGATAAAAAAAAGATGGAATCAGATTACAGATGCATTCACTGAAAATGAGGATTATTAGGAGGATTAAAGTTTTAAAATGAAGAACAATATACTACCATGCACAGTGCAATTCATTATCATGGCCTCTAGTGAAAAAATGCTTCGCTGGGTGGAAATGTTGCCATGTTTTGTCTTTAAATCAATCAATCAATCAATCAATAAACTGCACATGACAAAGGAAGGAGCAGCTGGACAAACCAATAAACCTCACAACCAACATAAAATACTTCGAGCTGCAATGATTAATCTATCATCATGCATCAATTTTGATAATCGATTAATTGTTTTGAGTCTTTTTTTTTTTTCATAAAAAATGCTCAATTTCTCTGATTTCAGCTTCTTAAATGTGAATATTTCCTGGTTAATTTTACTTTTCTCTGACAGTAAACTCAATATCTTTGGGTTTTGGACAAAACAAGACATTTGAGGTCGTCATCTTGGACTTGATCAACATTTTTCAACATTTTATGGACCAAATATCTCATTAATCAATGGAGAAAATGGTCAACATATTAATCGATAATGAAAATAGCCGTTACAGGAAAGACTTGAAACATGGGGCTCAAACATGTGGAGCACACGGACATCTGTTTTTCAAGTTGGACGTGTGTGTGCTCCCCATGTCGTCATTTTTTTTTTTTTGGACCCCTTGGATGGAGGTGATAATAGGTATCACACGTGCCAGTGCAAGCAAACAAAAGGTCTCCACAGAAACTACAGTTTTACAGCTGTAAAATCTCTTTTAATGCAATAAATGCCTTTTTTTTAAACCTTTTAAAGGATTCTGTGCAACACTATTAGGAAAATCTCTCAATTAAGGAGAAATTAAGCCTCAAGTGTTGTACTTAAGGGGATAGTACACCCAGAAATGAAAATTCAGTCATTATCTACTCACCCTCATGTCGATTGAGGGTTGGTTTATTTTGTTAGTCCACAAAACACTGCTGGAGTTTCACAGGAAAACAGTGTTGCAGAATCAACCAAAACAATGGAAGTGAATGGTGACCAGTTTTCAAACATAAAAAAAAAATAAAAAATGCCTCCATACTGCTCATCTGGTGTAATCCAAGTCTCCTTAAGTCCTGACATGCCATTTGCACACAGTCACAACACACACACACCCAGTTCAGACAGCGTGCATGTGCACATGATCCGGGCTCCAAGCTGAGGATCTACAGTGAAGACTTAACCAACTTATCATGCTGGGTCTTTAGGAGACCTGGATTACACGAGACCATGGTCACCATTCACTTCCATTGTTTGGGAGATTTCTACAACACTGTGTTCCTGTGCAACTCCAGCAGTTTTATGAGCTAAAAAACTAAACCCGGCCTTCAATCGTCATGAGAGTGAGTAGATAATGACTGAATTTTCATTTTAGGGTGAACTATCCCTTTAAGGAGAAAAGGTGGGGGAACAACTGGCAACTCTGTGCGACCGGCCCTGGGTCTCTTGTTTCTTCCAGCTGTGCAGAATGCTCTGCAGCCACTTAGCAACACACCTGCACACTGGCAAAGAGAGCCTTTGTTTAACACCTGCATTTCGACTGGGCCATTTTTTTTTTCACTCTCTCATTTAATCGTAAGTGATGTTCATGCAATCAAAAGCTGTCTCTGCAGAGCTACGTTTTTGAAAATTGTCCTTTCCCCTGACCTAAATTCGATTTGAGGAATCACGTTTTCTGTTATGAGCGTGCTGTTAAGTGACTGACCCACTACTACTGACACTATATATTTTATTTAGTAGCAGAGGAAGTTTACTTAAAAGTTATACAAGGAGCTTTTAAGTGGTTATGAAACAGTCTCAATTTAATACTGATGACTATATGACCTACATAATGAGACCACAGGAGGAGCCGGTGTTTCCATTTTCAAAGACAAGGTTACAGTGAGGAGTATCTTTGCCAGTTTAAAAAGAAGCAGTAGGTGATTTATTGTTAGATTATTTTATATTTGATGTCATATTTCATGGTTATAGCAGCGTTAACACAACAGCTTTTGTCTTAATTTGTCCAAGCTTCCAAAATCAGCATTAAATGTAAGTTCCTTGTACGGCTGCATGATCGATTAATCGGTAGATTATTTCCTTGATTAATCAATTCATGGTTGTTCCATCTATAAAATCAATCAGTGTTTCCCAAAGTGCAGGATAACATCCTCAAATGTCTTGTTTTGTCCACAACCCAAAGATATTCAATTACTGTCAGACAGGAGTAAAGAAACCAAAAAATATTCACATTTAAGGAGATGAAATCAAAGAATTTTGACTTTTTTCTTTAATAAAAAAAAACTCTAAACAATAAATGGATTATCAAAATACTTAAGTTAATTTATAACTATTATTATATTGGGCTGCAACAACAATTATTTTCATTATGGATTAATCTGCTGATTACTGATCAATCAATTTATTCTACATTATAGTCATAATTGAACAGGCTCAAAATTATCCTCATAAATCTTCAACAATATTTCCCATATTTCCCCGTGTGGACAGTTTTATTGAGATTTACTTTGCCATCCTCATTACGTGCAGAATGCCACCTGCATGAAGGACTGTATGTGTCGTTCTCACGTATGCAGCTGTTTACAGCTGTTGAAAGACAACACAATGCAAAATGTTGTTCTCATGAAACTGAGACATCTGCAAACAGAAACAGACTTACATAATAAAGGAGCATTGCTGGGTTCTGCTCGGGAAACAGACACTGTCTTGTTTAGAGTTCTGTAATATCCTGACCAAATAAGGACAAAGAGAGAGCTTTTTGGACAATACATATATCAAAGCTGCTGAATGGACCAATCATTAGCGGGCAGTGCAC
>JAJHUR010006057.1:0-14975 GCA_027495735.1 Lutjanus campechanus | reverse complement strand
AAAAAAAAAAACAAAAAGAAAGAAAAGAAAAATTGCAGATTTAGTAGTAGTAGTAAGCTTAGATTCGTAAAGAATTGCATAGAAATAGAATTGCATAGAAATAGGGTAGTCATTTTGGTCCAAGTAGACATCCCGCCTATTTTGTTATCCCGTCTATTTAATTGTTTTATCATAAAATGTTTTTGTAAGAACAAATAAAAATGCAGATATAGCCTAATAGTAGTAGGACTACGTGTTGTAGTAGGCCTATGTACCGGTTTTCTAACTTTCACAATACGCGGAGGTCTCGCTCAGATAACGGTGCACTTCATGGTGAAACGGCTGCATTTATCAGGCACTCTGTATGAAGTGACAGTGACAAATTATACTTGTATCATTGGCCCTAGTTGACTACTAGTTCTAGAGATATACAGTGTTTAATTAAAATTAAAATATGGTATGGTGGAGCGCAACTTTGCGCAAACAGAGCACACGTAGGCCTACACGAAAATGTGTGTCAGTAGGCATAAATAGGATAATTATGTATTTCAAGACATGCAGCAAGACATCTGTGGATTTCAGTCAGTGTGTCAGGGTGACTCAGTTTTGAGGATAGCTTTAGTCTGTGCAACAGGGTCACTCACAGTGTTGTGGGTGGGTGACATCATCACAGGTTTACACAGTCACATTGCTGAACTGGGCTCCAGTCATTGCAGCTTGTTCACTTACATTGGTGAAGTGCACAGGACAACCTGAAAACCCAATGTTTTAACTTGAAAAACCCTAACTAAATGGCAAATAGGTGAATTTTATTTCACATGCCGGCGAAAGAAAAACAAACCTCTGGCGACTTCCTATTTGTCACAACAACGGAAATCACGTGTTCGGCTAGAGACTTGCAGAGCTCAGCCAATCAGAGGCCGAGTAAGGCGGGTCTTGGCGTGGCCATAGTAGGATTCGTAATATCGCGACCGGGAGACGGGAGGGCGTTTTTCAAACTACATATACGCCCAAACTTTGAATAGAAACACGCCCACAAATGCTGCTCGGATTGAAGGTACATGTGTACGCCATCTCCTGGTGTAAAGTAGCAACAACATTCAGCATCATATTTGCAGCTATGGTCTGTTTTATTGAGCAATGTTGCTGGTCGCAAATTTGCGACTTTGGCGCTTAAAGGGTTAAGTTCCAAACTCAATCTAACATCTCGGAGTCTCTTTCTCTGTCCCCCATCCTCCCCCGACGTCTTTCTCTTTCTTTCTACTGTGGAAATCAGTCTGCACCAGTGGTGGCTGTCTAAGGGGCATGGGCAAATAAAAAGGGTACCACCTGTATACAGCAAGGCACTAGTATAGCCAAAGTCGTGACGCACTTCTGGTGAAACAGTTAGATTAAAATTGTTTTGTTATGTGAGTTTAAGTACAACAACCACTACACCTCTGTAATAGGAATACACAGAGACAATAAATTATTTGACTATTTAATAATTCTCTAGCATGTAGGAGAGGCGATATAGCACTACATTGCAATATCTCCACTGGAAGAGGTCCTTAGGGGGCATTTTATCATGTTTTCTCCACTGGAAGAGCACCCTTGAGGGCACTTTACACATTTTGTCAACTGAAAGGGCACCCTAAAGGGCTCTTTACCACATTTTATCCACTGAGACGGCACCCCACAGGGCACTTCACCACATTTTGTCCATTAAAAGGGCACCCTAGAGGGCACTTTACTACTTTTTGTCCACTGGAAGGGCACCCAGAGGGCACTTCACTACATGTTGTCCACTGAAAGGACACCCTCAAGGGCACTTCACCAGATTTTGTTGACTGAAAGGGCAGCCCACAGGGCATTTTACCACATTTGGTCCATTGAAAGGGCACCCTAAAAGGCACTTTAGCACTGGTAGGACACCCTAGAAGGCACTTTGCCACATTTTATCTACTGGAAGGCACCCTAGAGGGCACCTTTGCATCTTTTTTTGGAACTGGGGGACCAGCGGTTTGCACAGTCATCTCACTTACACTGTAAACCAACTTTTCCTTCCGTTCTCCTTCCCTCTTTCATTATAACTCTTGCACTTACATAATTTTCTTTTTATTCTCTTTCCCGTCACTTCACTCCCTCTCTCTCACTCTCTCTTTTAAATTGCTTATTTGTTTTGGCGGCGTGAAATGAATAGCTCACAGGTGACCCAATTTCTCTGTTGATTTCCCCAAATTAATATCTTACTGCATTCCGGTCTGAATTCCAAATGAGAATTGTGTTAAAATTGGAAAGTCGTTGATCCGTTGAAATGGAAAAATCCTCTTTTTTTTCTTTTTTTTTACCCCCCTTCTCTTCCTCTTCACTCTCAATCTCCCTGTCTCACCCCTCTCTCTGTGTTTTGCTATTTGTTATGGATGGGTATTCATTGTTTTGTGGTCTGCTTATGCGAGTCGGGACCAAATTTCTAATATGTCACACCTGTCTGTGCTCTATTTTGGAGCATCCAGAGACTCCCAGGACGGGCTGATCACAAACACAAACATGAACCACCACGTAAGCGTCAGGGACAAATACAAAGTTACGGACAGACGCACAGAAAACACACACAGACAGCACACACAAACACAACACAAGCACTGACAAACAGGACTTTTTGAATGACTACATTTGGGTACACACCTACACACAGACATATTCTAGACACACACCAGCATACAAATGAGTGCTCAGGTGCAAGTTCATACACACCCCAGCCCTTGTGTATGTACACACAGACACACACCGCCCACTCATACAGAGTCAGGTAACAAATTTGCCAAACAACAAATGAGCGCTCCACACGGTTTATTGTGCATTGCCTCTCTCATCTGTTTCCTGACGCATGTGTGCTGGATTAATTATTTTCAACGGGGCGTGTGATAGGCTTCACTATATTATCTTTCCACTCTGTTTAAAGCGATGGGCGCTTTGTAAAGCATGACAGATGTAATGTGCTTTGAATCATTCCAGCTCAATGGACAGTGTGCATGAACAGGCCTGATCCCATTCACTTAGTGCAGGACTCCGTCATTTCAAGTGTGACCATAGATGGAAAGTCTTACTTGATTAAGCACTCATATGCAAATGCATGGAAATCCTGGGCTATAAATAATTGCTGCATATTAAACAGCTGCTAATGTCTATTTACACAACAGCTGATTGAAGCCAAACTTAGCTTATTGGTGGTGCTTATGTGAAAAGTAGGCACAGGTAACGTGGCCGGGCCTTGATGAGAAAATTTGCCCATTCTACCTTGAGGCTACCAACAATACACACCATCGGGTGCAAAAACAAAAGCAGGGTTCAACTTTAACCAAGACTAGGGTTCTCAAAATTTCAGTATTAAATTACAAATCAATTCAAATGAGCTTTTCAGTTTCAATAATGGAATCGAAAAAAATGTTTTCTCTCCACCCTCTTGGGGCATCTGGTGTGTGCCAGAGGAAAAAAGAAATGTTAAAGACCATACCCTGTAGCTTAGCGCCGGTTTTTTTTAGAAGAAAAAGAAGAATGTGCTTTATTAGTCTTGGACTCCATTGTTAATTATTTTACACACACGTAATAATAATAATACATTTTATTTGAAGGCGCCTTTCTCGGCACGCAAGGACACCATACAAAGATACACAAACACGTAGGCTTGAATATACACATGCACATGCAGTTTGTGGGAGAGGGGGTAGAGTGATGGATGCTTCTCAGAAACAGGTGCCCCGAGCAGTTGGGGGTTTGGTGCCTTGCTCAAGGGCACCTCGACAGTCACTAGGAGGTGAACTGGCACCTCTCCAGCTACCAGTATGTATTTTTTGGTCTGAGCTTGAACCAGCCACCCTCCAGTCCCCAAGCCAAGTCCTTATGGAATGAGCTACTTCTAGATACCATATACACTATCTTTTTAAAGACATACAGCCCTACAAAACCTAACTGCAGTAACTATACAAAGGGTAAAACTGAGAAAAAGATTTGAATTTTTTTTTCACAGGACAGATTTTGTAGTTACTGCCATTTTTAAACCAGTTTAAAAAAAGAAGAAGAAGCTAAATTGAACTCTTGTCACAAGATAAAACAGCTAACAAGATTTCACTTTTACTTACAACTCCAATTCAATCAAAAATGTAGCTACTGCTGTTAGCCTTTCAGTTGTCAGGGCATAAATCCAATGACTGGTCGATCAGTTGATGTCTATGGCCACAAAAACTCTGTGGTCACAAAATCTTGTAAGTAACCCTTTGTGGCCACCAAGATTTATCCCAGTACTGCGAGCCTATATCCTAAGTTACAGTTCCACAAACACCCCGATTCCTTTGCGCCTTGTACTTCAGCATTCTACAAAAACAGCAAGCAGCACTCATCACTGGATGCAACTGATATGGTGGGGCTACTGGACTCTGGGTTAACTAAGCCTACTCAAACTGCTTACAGAAGATCCTGATAGACGAACAAGAAACATAAAAAGGCGGACTATGAAAAAACAAAACAGCAACAAAAGTGGATGGAAGCAGGAGTTTAAGTGGATAGAATATGACATATGTAAAGGCATATTTGTATTTTTCATTGGAAACAAGGCCTTCGGGAAAAACCATGTCACGATTCATGGGAAAAAGGGACAACGCAAGTATCATGGTTAAGGAAGGTGTTGTTAAGTTGTGTTAAATTGCCTTTTCTGTTTTGTTTTAACATAAGTTTACATTTGGGCAATCAAAAATGTACTTTGGCCACCAAATTTAGGCGCTTGGTGGTTTCATGGGGCCAGGGCTTAAAATTATTAGCATGCATCCCTAAAAAGGTTCATATCACATGGGTTACCATTTTTCTTACTCAAGCAACATATTCAGAATATACATCGTCACACAAAAGCTGTCAGAAATGGACAGTGCCTGAGCTTGTTGTTTTCACTCAAGTTGGCAAGCAATAGCCTGATGAAATCTATTCAGACGTTGCACATATTGCTTGCAACTCGCTTGTAAAAATCCATAATTCTCAAGTGTGCAGTCTTCACTCTGAATGTGGAAAGCAAAGTGATCTGGAGAACTTTTATGATGCATTCGCTGACATTCTCAAACATGCTGGGCGCTACGCGATCAGTCCAGGGCTTGTTGGTCACGCCATTTGAAAAAAATTGGTTTTGACAAACATACACATTGATCCCAACAAAAATGCCCCCTCCCCCCCCCCTCCCCCCCTGTTTCAGTTTGGTTCCGTGTGTTTATTTAGCTCTATATGCTGCACAAACAACAATACTAAGGCAGCGATAAAACCGGCCACAACATATTGCCGCACCCCTCCTTTAAATGTTGTGTTGGGAACCTATTCAGCTAGTTTTCTGTGGCATTAAAGGTTAACTTGTCTGCATGAAAGTCCCTCTTTAAAGCTCTGATCTTCAGTGAAGTTTGCATCATGCATAATGATGGTTTGATGTCAGTCTAATTTTAGTTTGACGTTGGTCGTGCTTTTTCTGCACTACAGGATGGTAATCGTTCAATTCTTGATATTATTCCATCGGGTGATGCATCATCTTTAACATTATTTGATGTTAGAAATCCAATTGGTGTATGAATTATAGTACATCTGGGAAGTTTGTGTGTGTGTTTGTTCAGTGTGTATAGTGTTCTTGCTCTTTGCATTGACACTGACATACTGCTGAGACGTGACAATGTAGCACACACACTTTCTCGCGCCATTTGCAGACTACAGCTGCCCTACATGGCAATGATGTACACATACACATTCACACACTCATGCACATGGTCTTATAGTGACTGCCAACAAATCTTGCTGTGGCCAATTTACAATAGCCTCACAATGATTACAGATGAGTCCACCTCAGATAAGCCTCGACAGCATCCAAAACCACATTTACACACAATAATTATGCATAAGTGTCCTGATTAAACAATACAATATGAAAGCGCCCTACAGCATTTCTGAAAAAAAAAAACATCACACATTTCTCCATCAGCTGGTGTATGTTATATGCATTATAATGATATAATTCAAGTCTAGAGACAGAATTATCCTCAGGCGGCCACGGGGAGATGAGTGTGTAGAGTCACATATTTGAAACAAGCTCATTTTGAAAGGAAACAATTAAAGTTGAACAATGGGGAAACAATGAGCAAACGTAAACGAGATTCAAAATTGTATTCAAATCCCACTGAAAAGACATTTATTTTGGGACATAAGTTCATTTGTCAAGATATGTGATACAATTAGAACAAATTGGCTTTTGCAGAATAAAATAGGCTACAAGAAAGATTTAAGATAGGAGTACGCTCAGAAAGAACTAGTTTGGGATTTAGGATTTAGGCTTAGGATAAGACAATATTTTGGTTTAATGTGTGTTACATCATGGATGTCATGTGATATTGCTCAAGTGTTACGAGCTGGTTCAAGATGGCCACGACAACTGGGAGACACACCATGGTAACAATTAACGAAAGATATTTAATTAAGTGAATTAACCAATTTAAATGGCTAAATTACAGGGCGTGGAAATCAGCTAAGTCAGTGGTGTATGGTGTGCATGCGTGGAAATGGTGGCTGCAGGTGTTGCAGGATGTGAAACACAACATAGGGATAACTAAAACGACATAAGTAAAATAAAGCAGGGGGTTGCCCATGGAGGAGCAGAGGGACAATGGTTAAGACAGCCACCGGGACTTAAGCAACCTGGCACACTGGGCATCACAGGTGTACCAAATCACCCAGTCACACAAGCAACTCACAGGATGAAGGTCACATAATGCAAGTTGCGTATGTTACGTTGCACCCTCCTGTCTAGTGTCCTGATGATACATCATTCTGTATACAGCTTTTGTGACACTGCCATTGTTGCTTAAAAGGATACTCCACTTTCCATGATAACCCACTCAGTATGTACTCACCACTATGCCGATGTGATGATGGGTGAAGATCTTCAGTTCATGAAACAATCCTGTAGTTTTAGGAGAAACAGGGTAGCAGTCTCATCCAGTACAATGGCAGTGAATGGTGACCACGGATAAAATGTTAAAAAAAAGAACACAAAACAAACACAAAATGTCTCCATCCTGCGAGACTTCCGCATGTGCGGCCATTAGGATATATACGAAGTCTCGCGAGATCAACGCCATGTTTACATTCTACCGGCTACATGCAACAGCTGATATTTCAGCTAAAAACATGGCGTAAATGGCGTCTTTTGCGGTTAATGCCGTGGCTCGCGGTCACTTGGATTACACCACACAAGCAGGATGGAGACATTTTGTGTTTGTTTTGTGTTCCTTTTTTAACGTTTTATCCGTGGTCACCGATCCCTGCCATTGTACTGGATGAGGCTGCTACCCTGTTTTCTGCTGAAACTCCAGGATTGTTTTGTGAACTGAAGACCTTCACTTATCATCACATCGGCATAGTGGTGAGTACATACTGAGTGGGTTATCATGTAAAGTGGAGTATCACTTTAAAGTTACGTAGCGCCCTCCTGTCTAGTGTCCTGTTGATATTAGATTCTATATATAGCTTTTGTGACACTGGCATTGTTACTTACTTTATGTGGCACCCTCCTGTCTAGTGTCATGATGATCCACAATCCTTATACAGCTTTTGTGACATTGACATTGTTGCTTATTTTATGTAGCGCCCTCTTGTCTAGTGTCCTGATGATACGTGATTCTGTATGACGGGAGACACGCTGTATAAAACTGAGTATTTCTATTGTATCTTGAGGGGTTTTGTATGAACTGTGCCCATGGGTACATGCTGTACCAAGATTTTCTCTCTGCACAGATATGTATTCTATCAAATTCATATTTTCCAGTAAGATCAAATGAGGCTCCTCAAGTTTATCATTTTGTTCATCAAAGTGAAGTCTGACCAGATGTTTTTCTTCATCAGTTGCACTTGGTTGCACACATAACAAGTGACAGACATAGATTTGTAAACAAGAAAAAAAAAAAGCAGAGCTTGAGTGAGCAGTTCAGACCCCGGCTCCTGTCTCACCTCTGCACAGCTGCACAATCACCATACAGAGAAATAATTCATTAAAAAAAAAAAGTCACAATATGGTTTGGTGAGCTTGTGTAGCATCACCTCACATGTACCGTACATCATTTGGGATGTTTACTTTATGCTCAGTTCACTTCTCTGTTTATCTCCCTCTCCCGCTCCCTGCATTGTCCCTCTGGCTTTTGTGTTTAGTGTCTGGCTCATAAATCTCCCCTCATCGTGTGAAATGTGCACGGAGGCACAAATAAAGGCACACACATAACGCTCTCTCTTGTGAGCTGACACAACATACACTGAGGCGCCATTAATTCAGTTAATAGTTTAATTTCACTTTGATTATAAATACAGGCAGAGGGATGCCAGCCTGAGGTAGCCAGTATAATTAGTCAGGTAATAATAAGCTGTGGACTGGTGGCTCATCATCGCAGCCTCCAGCCACCAGTACAGATGGGTCCTAATAACAGCTTTCAGCTCGCCTGCCGCACTGGCTGTCTCACGACTACGTATGACTGACCGCCTGTCTGACTGTCAGCCTGAGCAGGTCTGGACAGGAGGTTCATAAGTGATGAGATTAGATATTTGTGTTTAGTCATCGCTCTGATAACAGCTTTCAGCTCCCCTGTCTGTCTCACTAGCTGTCTAACTTCATACAGTATCTATCTCAACAGTGATGTACTCAAGCCTCATACAAGGTACATTTGGTTGATTTGTCTTCGCCATCGGCCTAATAACAGCTTTTAGCTCTCGTGACTACATCTCTGTGATTGCCTGTCTCACTGACTGACTGTCTCTCTCTCCATCTAAAAGGCTGTGTACATGCGCTTAACAAGAGATACTTTCACCCATCAATCTAATAAAAAGCTTTCAGCTCTCCTTTCTCGGGGCTGTCTCGTTCTCCCCCTGTCTCTCTGACCGTCGAAAAAGCCGCCATCTCTTCAACTTATGTACATGTCACATTGGACTCGGCAGGTCAGGAATCAAATATGTTGCTATTTACACTCGACTGAGGTAATTCAGTAACAAGTACTGCTGAATCTTCCTTAGTCAAAGGATACCTGCATTCAAGTGTTCTTCAATTTAAAGGGACAGTTCACCCCCCACATAAAAAAAACCAACAACATATTCTTCCATGGCCGGTGGTGCTATTTATCCATCTAGATTTTTTTGGTGTGAATTGCAGAGTTTTGGAGATATCAGCCATAGAGATGTCTGCCTTCCCTGCAATATAATGGGACTAAATGGTGATGCCCAGAGCACACACACGCACACACACACATACACACACACACACACACAAAATACATTTCAAAAACTCTGAACCAGTGTCTCTTTCCAAAAATGATGACCTGGTTATTCAAGATAATCCACGGACCTTGTTGTGAGCAGTTTTACGTAGGAACTACTTTTTTCTTCTCGGGAGTCAGAATTACTTTAGAATCTACTGGACCTACTTTCTTTCTGTTAGAAACAAAGTCGTTCCTACACGAAACTGCTCACAACAAAGTCTGTGGATTAACTTGAGTAACCGGGTCGTGATTTATGAAAAGAGACATCGGTTTGGAATTTTTCGAATGTACTTTTTTGGAGCTTCGAGCACCACAAGCCGATTGCCATTTAGTTCCATTATATTGGAGAAAAGTCAGACATCTCTATGGGTGATTTCTCTAAAACTCTGCAGCTTGCACCAAAACATAGCTCTAAGGGCCAGAGAGGGGAAAAAGGGAGTTGGCAGCTCAGCATGCTGAGAAATTGAGAACATGTTTGAAAGTTTTAAAAAGTATCAGTATTACTGTAAGGATACTGGTATTCACACTGATATTGCAACTTTTAAATGATACCCAGCCATAAGTCTGCAAGCACTGCCAAACCTTTTCCCCCCAAAACCAACATGTTTCATTCTAGGCTTTTAAATTATGTAATAAAAACACTTTTTCAAACCTTCTCTCAGGCACCTGAACACAAATGGAAGACATTCGATATACTCCTTGTTTTCAGCTACATTATTTTTGCAGTATGTTTTAAAAAATATATAAATAAAGTTGGTTAAGAGTTCTCTTTGATTGATTACCAAACTCTAAAAAGTTTTAAACCTGCAGTAACTGTTGTTTTGGCCACTTGGGGGCAGTCTTTAAAGCTAATACAGAACTTAACAGTTGCTTATTTAAACATCCAGCAGATGCAGAACAAAATGATTCTTCATTTGAATTCATGTTTCTGCCCACCTGGGGGATGTAAGTTTAATATTTACTCTCTATTCACCAGCTAGTCTCTAATTATGTCTGTCTTAAGCAGACAGACGTAGGGTACTGTGGGTTTTTGGAGCTTTTTCTCTGAGAACAGCTGCCTGCTGTGGCCAACAACAACACTACGGGAGCGGTGAGAGTGAACCAAAACATTAAAGATACAGACCAGCTACACAACGGACTGAAAACTGCTATGATGGGGAGCTGCACATTCAGGTGGTAACTCTCTGCAGGTTCATCACTACAAGTGGCACTTTTCACACTGTAACACTGTTTGCACATCATTTGTTAGCTTATTGTGATAAAATGTCAATTATAGCCACATAACGCCATTTGCATCATACTTGATACATGAGTTTCTGAGACTCCTGCAACATCACTATGATCAACACTTTCCTTAAAAACGTGTTGTATGCAGTCGGAGACATCTTCTTCTTCTGCCCTCTGGTGGATTATCAGCGCACTGCAGGCAGCAGTTGGCCTGTGAGTGCAAAATCCAACATGGCTGACTTCGCAGAGTGAGTTTTTGGCAGGGAAATATTTGCTAATTTTATATTTGAAATGAAAAACTTACAGTACAAATAACATTCATAGTGTTACTAATGTTTCAATATGAACAATATATAATGAATTAATATTCTATTTTCAGGGGTGGAAGCAACTAATTACAAATGCTCAAATTACTGTAATTAAGTAGTTTTGTGGGGTACTTCAAGTATGTACTTTTACTCGTACTGAAGTGTGCATTACACTATGTAATCTACTTAGTTACTTTTAGAATTATAGTTGAGTACTGAGTACGATTTGAATTAATATACAAACCTTTCATCTGCATTTTGGTAGCCAATCAGGTGATCTGATTGCAAATAGGCCAGTGCAATGAAAACCAGGACATATGGATGAAAAGCAAAAGAAAACAAAATACTAAAGCAGCAGGCTCAGAGTAAGGATGTTAATGATTAATCATTCACTGATGAACTGTCGTTAAGAGTTTAACAAATAAAAAAAATGCATTCATGGATATTTAATCAATAGAAATGGCAGTAATAGCATCTCATTTGACACTGTTTTGTCTGGCGGAGATTATTCAGTTGTTAATGTTTTCAACTATTGGTTCACAAAAACACACAAAATTTGCAACCCTAGTTTGGACAGGTGACAGTGACGTCAATGGTTAAAAGTAACTAATACTCTGAGTAGTTTTTGTGATGAATACTTTGTCATTTTACTTAAGTACAGTATTTTTCTAACACCAGTACTTTTACTTGTAATTGAGTATCATTTTAGCAGTGTAACAGTACTTGTAGTTGAGTACAGATTTTCAGTACTCTTTCCACCACTGCTTATTTTAGAGTTACATGTTGAAAATGTGTGTATCAAATATAATACAGCAGGTACATAAGACAGTCATTACTGTATTGAATTTCATGATGCGATCTGCATTATTCCTACCACATTCACAAACAATGTTAAATAAACAAATACTAAATAAATAAATAATTTAAGACTGAAATGTCATCTTAAGATAAATATAAAGTGGGAATTAAGATATTTCTATGCGTTTTTACGTATGCAACCTGCTCTCATCGTAATCACTTGTGTGTTGCAAACAGTTCCGAGCAAGTGAGGACTTGTCAGTAATTATCTTTTTAATTGAATTTCTCTAAAACAATTCCTGGGCTATCATAATTGTATGTAAAATTGACCAAGTGGTTTTTGCCGACCCCATGAGAAATGAAAAGGTTCTTGATTGGAGGACAACAGCAACACTTGTTGTTCTTTCTAAAATAAAAATGATTGTGATCGATGAATTTTCATAAACCTGACCTGATCAAATATGACACAAACAAAATATCATATGTAAATGGTAGACTTTTTTTTGTCAACAAGTCCAATAAACACTTAAAATTCATAAAATTAGATTCACCCAGATTCTCAGACCACACAGGCATGAAGACAAACCACTGACTCCCTGAAAAGAGGGAAATTTAGACACAAAGCTTTTATAGCTCATACTGTGAGAAATGACTAATTGTCTTAAAACAACAGAAGTCCAACCTTTGAGACAGGACTCAAATTTTAATTTAAGAACAGAAGACCTTTGGATACCTTCTTATACACCTGATTATGTTCATTCCTCTGTCTTTCAGTCTTTCAGTATTAATCTATAAAGAGTCCCACTGTTGTAGATAATTAGCTGGTTAGAGGAAGACAGAGATGTAGAGCGATAGTGATAAGAAATATAGAGAAAAAAGGGGAATGAATTAAAGATTAAGAGACAGTAAATCGTTAAGTTGTTTAAATTTATCAGTAAAGACAAGTACATAGTATATAGTCAAAGCTAAAACAGAATACCAATCAAATAGCGTGTGATAAAGTGCCTGCGGTGCCCCTCCGTTCCTCTTTCAACTTTAATTCAGCTAATTAGCGAGGACTATTAAATAAGTGATGTGTTTGTTGGTGTGCGGTGCTAATTTGTTGTTTTCAGTCCCTACGGCCATGTAACAACGAAAAAATAAACCAAGAGTTGCTCACAAGCTCACTCTCTGGGTACTCGGGTTTAATATGTTCAAGGGTCTTCATGTGCATTCGGGGGCCTTGTTATCTATTTAACATGTCATCGGTGTCCTGCACAAGCCTCGTGTCAACAGCTTTGAGATCAATTTGATCCATTTAAATCTCAACGTGACAGCTGGCGTGAGACCGGGCCAGTCAAGACATGTTAGATCATTGTGTGCCTCATGGTGTGAGTGTGCGTGTCTTATGCTTGAAGGCCCAAGAACAAGATTGAAGTTGAGGGCCCTCCGTAAATTACTGCAATTAATTTAGATGTATGAGTCAGAAACACTGATGAACTCCAACTGATGAAGGAAAACTTGTGCTTCTGATCAGTCTTCACTTTGATGACCAAAAGAATAAACTCAAGGTTGTCTTTACTCGAGGCTGGCTCATTTAAAAATGTATTCCATTAGTGGCGGGTATATGAAGCTAATGTTAACAGTTTGTCTGTGTAGCTAAAGATAGTGATTGGTTTGTGTAGTTAATTGTAGCAGTTGATCTGTGAAGCTAACGTTAGTGGTTGTTATGTACAGCTAATTTTAGCTGTTGCTATGTGTAGCTAATGTTAGCAGTTGATCTGTGAAGCTAATGTTAGTGGTTGTTCTGTGTAGCTAATGTTAATGTTTGGTCTGTGTAGCTATTGTTAGTGGTGGTTCTGTGAAGCTAACATTAGTGGTTGTTATGTGTAGCTAATGTTAGCATTTTATCTGTGAAGCTAAGTGGTTGTTATGTGTTACTAATGTTAGTGTTTGAGCTGTGCAGCCAATGTAGTGGTTGTTCTGTGTAGCTAATGTTAGCGGTTGATCTGTGAAGCCAATGTTAGCGGTTGATCTATGAAGCCAATGTTAGCAGTTGTTCTGTGTAGCTAATGTTAGCAGTTGTTCCGTGTAGCTAATGTTAGCGGTTGTTCCGTGTAGCTAATGTTAGCGGTTGTTCTGTGTAGCTGTATGTTAGCAGTTGATCTCCGAAGCTAATGTTTGTGGTTGTTCTGTGTAACTAATGTTAGCGTTTCGTCTGCGTAGCTAATTAATTTAATGTTAACAGCTGATACCTGTAGCTTACATTAGCAGTTTGTCAGATCTGCAAATCTTTCTTGAGATTATATGTTAAGTTCTTGGATAATGACAGAATTTTAACGGCTGAAGGCAGAACTGTCACTGTACCGTGATGTTGTTCCTATTTTCTGATTTAAAAACAAAATAATGTTCAAACTTCTTCCCAGAGAAACATTTTTCCACTATAGGACTTGATACTGAACTGACTGTGTAATTAGCTGTTACTTGTTACATGTAATCTGTCACTCCACAAGCCTGGATTTACAACAAGGAAGATCTGATACAGTGTGTACACATGGATATAGTTCATATCAAAAGCTTACAATAGAAAATACATACATACATATAATAGAAACGCTCAATTTTATACAATATGTCTCCCGTCATACAGAGTCATGTAGCATCAGGACACTTAACAGGAGGGCGCTGCATCACATTAGCAACAATGTTAATGTCACAAAAGCTGTGAGGACTTTATCCAAGGCTCAAGATATCTGTGTTCCACACATGACAAGACAAAAAATGAAACATTCTAATCTGAAGAGCACTGGAGCCTCTCGGGTCAACACATGTCAGGCATAATTATATATCAGGCACTTATTCCAGTTATTAAAAGTTGTCTTAACTCATTAATAAAAGTTGTCTTTAATCATTAATTCTTCAACACCAATCATGGCCGTGCTTGATTGAATTGCTGAACATCAAGTCTATTCATAGACTCATTTGAAAAGGAGTTGTATGGAGCTGGCATGTTAAATTATGCAATTAATACCCTCATTTGAAAGCCAGCTTTGCAGCAAAACTACAATTACCATTCCATGATCAAACTGTCAAATATTGCTATCTCCAAAGTGTCACAGTGAGTGTAAAACCTTATCTATTAATTTAATTAATTAATCTTTTTGAGCAACTACATCGCCTCTAATTAGCTTATCTCAGGCGTGCTGCTGGGAACTGTGGTTACAGCCCTGTAACTGGTTAGCAGGAGTTGTGGTTCTGGCTAGCTGAGCTCAGAATTGATGGAGGCTTGGCATGCAGATTGCTGGCTAAAAATGTATGAGCTCAGATTGCTAATTCTGCAGGGTTAGCGAGGGTGCCTTGCTCTGCCTGTTGGCTCCTCATCCTC
>JAJHUR010006053.1:3665-16847 GCA_027495735.1 Lutjanus campechanus | reverse complement strand
AATATTTATGATGAATAAGGCAATTTCATAACCAGAGAAGTGACTAATTCTTTTCAAAACAAACACGAATAGACAAACCAACCAAACACTCAGGCCTTGATTCAGCACAAATGCTAAAAATTTCACCTTTCCCGAAGAGAAAATTACACTGCGTTTGAAAAACAGAATATTTTACTATACATGCTAGAGAATATGTGTTGATGAGTCATGAATGATCAGTTATTTCTAAAGATTTCCTTCCTGCACAGAGACAAGAGTACAGTGACATGCCCCCCTACCCTTCGACCTCTAAGGGGGGACATATAGGACCTCCGGGACAGGATGGGACTACGAGGAGGTTTACCACCAACAACTGGATCCTGCTTAACAGGCAGAAAGACCAGAAGCAACACACCAATAATCTTCAACAGTAACTGAGTCAGCAGCTTTCACAAGGAGCTGAACACACAAGCACAACAGCTAATAACATGCTGTAACCGTCACCCACCAACATGCCGATGCCAATAAAAGTCTTCATTAACACACGACAGTACAACCAACAAGAGCAACACTAATTTAAGAAGCTTCTCTGCAGAGCATCACCAGAAAACTTGCACAATAGTCTAAAATATATGTTAGTATACAAACGACATATTCTCAGCCACAGCTGCAACAAATGATTACATTCCAGAGGTGGGACCAAGTCATCGTTTTGTAAGTCAAAAGTAGGTCTGTTTGGAGTTTGGAGTCCTAAACAAGTCACCAAATGTGATGCAATTTTAACAACAGAGCCTCAACTTACTGTTATTTGTGCAACTTCAAATGCTGAACGAAGGTGGAAGTTGTTGCGTCTCCATCTGTAATTTTCAACTTGCATGTTTTGCAAACTGCAGTTCATCTTTTGTTTACTACCACATAGTTTTTGTACTTGAACAAAAATATCTTTGGTATCATTTTATCCAACTGGAGCTCAGTAACCTAACATTCGTCCTTCATGGTTCTCTCCTGCAGTTTGATTGGATGTTTTTAGATCAGTTCAAACAAAGTGAATCTGAGGAATTAAGTGTCAACTTGCTGAGAATATGCTGTTGTTATAATGTCAGCTGATTCAGGAAATGAAGGGAAATGAATTGATTTGTGGTGTATCACACTTTTTAATCTTTGGGCTTGGGTAAAAGGTATCAAGTATTTTCAAGTCACAAGTCACTGGTGTTTAAGTCCAGGTCCTCAACTCAAGTTTGATTGGAGTCCAGGTCACTTGAGTCAAAAACCTCTGTTACTTTCCATATCTGTTAATCTGCCGACACATGTTGATTAATCATTTAGTTTATAAAAAGTCAAAATAATTGTGAAAAATGCCCATCACAGTTTACCAGAGCCCAGGGTTGGGTCTTTAAATTGAGTTTTTGTCCAATTAACAAGATATAAAACAGAGAAAAGTGTGGAACTGTGATGGCATTTTTCCTGCATAAAAAGCAGAAACAATTAATCAGATGAATCACAAGAATCAGAATGTTGTCCAACAATATTCTGTAAGTTGATTAGTTCACTAATTATTTCAACCACTGTTTTGACTCCACTGATGTCAACGACACAAAAGTTAGAGACGTATTATCAGAGTGATTATTATCAGATGAGTTCTCGGCACCACAAACATCATCTAAACCAATGCCATCATCTCCACAGTCCAGCTTTACCTTCACCTTGGGAGACCTACATCCTGGATGGGGTACAGTGTGGGGAGAGCGTGCAGTGTTGAGGGGAGGAGAGGCGGGTTTAGGGGGAGGCAGGGCGGGATGGGGAACAGGGGACTGTGAGTCGGGGCAGGATGTGACCGGATGAGAAAGACATGGGGCGGTTGAGACAGAGCGCTGTGAGGGAACGTTTGGAGAGGGGTGAGAGGAGTGAGACGAATGGGAGGGTGGTGGTGGTGAGACAGGCGGAGAGGGAGAGACTGGAAGTAGTGGTGAAGTCATGAGGCGAGGAAGGGATGGGGGCCGAGGGGAGGTAGGGGGAGAGGGAGGGATGGTGCCACGATCCTGCTGTTGTGACCGTGAGACAGAAGGTGAAGGAGTGAATGAAGATGTGGAAGGAGGAGTGAAAGAAGATGTGGAAGGAGGAGTGAAAGAAGACGTATAAGAAGGAGGAGTAAAAGGAGTAGAAGAAGGAGGAGGAGGAGGAGGAGGAGGAGGAGGAGGAGGAGGAGGGGGAGGAGGCAGTAAGGAGGTCAGAGGTGGTGGAATGGAGGGGGAGGAGGGGCCGGGGTGAGGAAGCTGTGTCAGAGTGGAAGGAGAGACATCAGCCTAGGGAGGTGAAGACACACACATCAATTAAGACGCTGAATCACAGAAGTTTAATGCTGAGATATTAAGAAATATTTTAATTAAATTCTGATGGCTGTATTTTATGGAGCTCTGGAGGGGACATGGAGGGACATATTTTACAATTTATGATTCTAAAAAACCTACTTTTGAGTTTTATTCTATGAAAACTTTAGCATTACACCAAGAAATATTCTGCTTGTGTTGCAGTAGCAACAGTGAGACTTCTGAGATAAATCATTCAAAATTAACAAAACAAAAGTGTGTTGCACAATAGTTATTTTCTGCTGCTGCTTGAAGGTGATGAGGTTTGTCTTGAGTCAAGCAGCTGTAAAATGGTAAATAAACATATTTCATTTTCTATAAATCCTTCACAACAAGAGTCACCTGGTATTTAATTAAAAGCTTTCATCATGACGCTGCAAAATCAGTAAATACTAAGTTTTCATCAGAAGTGGCTTAACACAGCTAAACGCAAACATGAAACGGTAAAATAAAGCAGAAAGTTCAAACTGCAACACAGGAGAGAAACTAAACTTAAAACCACAAACATTCAGCTAGAAGCTACAAAACGTACTGATAGCTGAACACTTAAAAACTGTTTTTCTCTCTGTCCTGCACAGACAGGAGTAGAGACACGCTTGTTTACGGGGAAGAAGGGGGGTCTTCATGGGTTGACTGTGATCGGAGAGATGTCAATACAACCTGCTTGCAGGTGGGTTGGCCGCTTTGACCCTACTCTGCTGGTCCATCTCAGGTGTGACTCAGCACAACTCGGAGCGTTGTAACTAGTAATGGAAATGCAAATGAACGTGGCGTAGTTTGACTTGGTGTGGCCAAAAGTTACTGCATGTAAAAGCCCTATAGGACGTATTCTTAAGTCTCCACTGCAGTCAAGAAACATCTGTCACAATGGATTTTGTCAGACTTCTTGATCATTCAGCTGTTTTGTTAAATAACACATTGCTTCCTTGTGCATGTGTTTAGGCTTCCCAAATGGCTACATGACATAAGTTCACTAACTTTTGTGTTGAACTTTTATAAGAGGATGCAAAAGGAGGTTTATTTTTTCAAGATTTAAAATATTTCCCCCTCCGTCTCCATTCCAGAGCCCTGTAATGTTTGCAGACTCAACAGATGCAGCTCACACCATGCTCTACCTGTGGACTGAGTCTCTCATTAACACATTTAATGTCCTCCTCTTTGTCTTCGCTAGTGTCTTCCTCTTCCTCAATGAACAACTCAGTAAACCCCCCTCCTGTCACTGATGGTGGCCTCTGAGACTCCACTGGTTGCTCATTCAGAGTTTTTGACTGCCCTCCCCAAGTGATGGACAGTGGCTCCATTGTCACAGGCTTGTGAACCTGCATCTCTAACAGAACACTTCCTGCTGCGTCACTGGCTGGCGTGACTTCTTGGAGTTTCACTGCTGGCTGACGGGATTCCTCTGTTATTAGTTTAAACCTGCCTGCCAACTCACTAGCTGGAGTGACTTCTGTGAGTTTCGCTGCTGGCTGACGGAAGTCTTCTTGCTTTAACATAAACCTGAATTGGGATTCATTGGTTTGTGCAGCTGGCGGGGAATCTATCGGAGATATTTTTGAGAAGTCAGCATCGGCTGCACTGATACCACCATCCAGAATCAGGGACAACAACTCATCATAAGGGTCCTTTACATGCAGCTCAATATCAGGGATTCTGCTGCTTTTGTCTACTTGCACATTTAACTTGTCCCGCGGTGGAACTTGTGTGGGTGATTTTATTGGCTCCGGCACTGTGCAGGACAAAACCTCTGGCTTAGAAATGGGTAACGTTTGGGCAATTCCAAACTCTGGCAGTGGAGAGCTTAATGAGTAGTAGGGAAGGGGAGGAGGAGGGGGTGTAGGCGGGGTAGGAAGAGGCTGGAAGAGAGGCAGGGCAGCTGGGGTGTGACCTAAACTGTGTCTTCCAGGGGTTTTGGAAAATGTCTGGGGTGGCAGGGCGAAGCCTCTCTCTGATGGCACAGGTGAGGGTGCCATAGGCTCCTGAGCCTTCAGGAAGGGTGAAAGGTCAGTGGGGAGAGGAGGTGGCGTGGGCGGTGCAGGGGTGGTCGTGCGGGAGTGAGTTGGAGTGGATGCTGATGGGTCCAATGTGAGGGACAGCCACTCGTTGGTGACAGCTTGCAGGTCAAGCCTTCTCAACGGGGGGTGAGGGGAGGGGAGGTCACGAGTAGTGGAGGATGGGGGTAGATGGTAGAAAGGCTCCATGAAGGTAAAGTGAAAAAGAAGGAACAGTGTAATTTATAAAACTGGAGCAGAGAGTACAGTATTTTATGTGTTCTACGCTTAACAGACCTTAAAAGTTTCTCCTCCCTTATGCAGATGATGTATTTATTTATTTATATGAATATATTCACAACATGTTACTTTTTGAAGATGTAAAATGTTTGTTGGTATTTGTGATGTTGGTTAATAACTGAAACTACTGTTCACAAACATAAACAAATATCAATCAATCAGTTGTGCTTTATTGTTTTAAAGTTAAAACAAATTGGTGGTTAAAAATGTGTAACTATTGCACTGGTTTATTATATTCTACTGTCACAATGGGTGTGTAGTGATTTCCCTACCTTGATGGGTGTAGAGCTTGGTGTCCTGTTGCCAGGGTAACTATGTGGGTCTATGTGGTGGGCGGAGCTCTTGGACGGGGAGCGCTTGACGATGTCAACATATGACACAGGAAAGATGCCCTGTTTGGTTGTGTCTGGGATCTTCCCCTCATACCAGTTCTGGTCCACCTGCCTTATCACAATCACTCTCTCACCCTGCACACACACACACACACACACACACACACACACACACACACACACACACACACACACACACAACACAGCCATCAGTTCAGTGGCTTAAGTTTTGTTTGCAGAAAAATGACACAGTCCCATTCAAAACTGGAGTCTATGTGCTACTTTCAGTCCATTCACAAAGTCTCCAGGTTTGCAGGCGGATTAGCCACAAGTTTGTCTTTTTTGATACAACAGTTGGGCCTCCAAGGCAGGGAATATTTAGCTTCTACAGACATTAGTCTTAATCACACCAAACATATCACCATTGTCTAGGGGAACCATAGTGTAGTTCCTCAAGAAATGCAAGGTTTAATCCCATAAAACCCCAAAACCATTATCTTACACAGTTCCAGCATTTCATTTACACACAAACAAGCTACCTTTCTCAGCGACAGCTCCACGTTAGTATCAGCATTGAAGTTGTAGCGAGCTACGGCCTCTCCGATCTCTCTGACGTGTGCTGGCGGAGGTGGACGAATCGGCTGCTGCTTCTCTGAGGACGGCATCTTCTGTTAATGAGTGAGCATTAGTGTAAATGTGTGTGTTGAAGAGGGAGAGAAATTAGTGAGACAAATTACATAAAGGAATAAAGAAAATGCTGCTCATTTACACTCATACACAGTTTATCGGTTGCACACTTGCCTCTACATAAGACATGGGGAATATCCCAACCCGTCCGCGGTGCTCTCCTTCATACCAGTTGTTGTCTATCTGCCGGATGATGTTCACTGCATCACCCTTCTTAAATGACAGCTCCCTGCAACACATTCATGTCATCAAAGTGCCAGCACACAGACTGTGAAGAAGACATCAACTGACCAGTACGGCACATTTCATGTAAACAGCATCAGCTACAGGATCTCAGCCACTGAAGCATGATGAAATAAGTATAAAGGAAAACAGCTTTATTCATACATATATTTAAAGATTTCATAAAGTAATCCACTTAAAGCCATCCAGGTGTGGTGGTAAGACGTGACAATGAAGTTATCTTAGAAAGCAAAAGAAACTTTATGCAAAAAATGCTGAAGAGTCTGAAATTATTGAAAGCAATGAGTCAGTATGTGTTGATATGCAGTTAGGCGGTCATGCTTTAAAGCTTGGCTTCCTTCAGCGTGCGCAGTGCATTTACTGTACTCACTTAGCTGTTTGTGCCTTAAAATCATAAATGGCTCTCGCAGGCTGTTTCTGATGGAGGAGAGAGAACAGAATAAGTTGTGTCATCTGTTTATGGGAGACCTAGGAGATGAGGGTGAGAGAAAGAAAGCCGGCAAGCTTTACCAGGCAAAACATAAAACACAGCTTTTTAATTTTTGTGAGAAAATTTAACTGTGCTGTGGTATTGTGAAGCTAAAGACAAGAAATTAGCCTGTTGTGGTTCGATCTGAAATGATTTTTATCGTGTCAACCAATCGTCATACATTATTTCAGTGTACCATAGGTGAAAACTAAAAAAATGATGGTGTTATTTCTAAATTATCTTCAAGAAAAAAGTGCTATATTGAAATGCATGTTGGTGTTGAGAATGCTAGTTTGTTCAGTCTGTTGTACCTCTCTGTCAGGAGTAGGTCTTCTACTCTGGGGTGTGTGGCGTCCATCCATGCTGGAATAACACCTGGAGACATCCTGGTCTGTGATTAGCAGAGACACATGAAAAAGGTCACGGGAGTTACCATAGTAACCACTATCATGTCACATGCGTGCCTACAGTACAAAAAAATGTGCTTTGGGAAAGTACTGAGTGGTACAGTGATGATGCCATTCCAACAGGCAAATGAGGGAATGAAGCTCAGAGTCAAAAACAGGTGCGCTTTATTTCCATTTTATAGGAAAAAACAAGGTGAATGTGATTCCCACAATATGAATCATGCATTCCTACAAAATAACTGAAAAACAAAATGAAACAAGGGGAATACAGCCCAAAATAACACGATAAAAGCATTTACAGACATGAACAGACAAGCAAATGGCTTGAGGGAAAGAGTGGGAGTGGGATAATAATATGACTCAATACATCAATCTCGAAAACATAATACAACCAAAACAAAAATGAAATTAAAAACAAACTGAAGAATTTTCACATTTATGTACTCCAACCGGAGTAATGGACTGTAAATTCTCAAATATTTCTTCACCTGAGTTGTTTTACAACAATATTTAATACAATTTTAGTACTGTAAGAATGTTTTCTGAAAGTCATCTTACATACTATTGCTGCTTATGTTGCTCTGATTTTCACTAACAGACATACTGTTCTCCCTCACTGTTCAATTCAGATTGTCCCTTTTTTGCCATTGTTTTATTTTACATTAAGTGAAAAGCCAATTAAAGTCAGCAGTTTCTGCAATCTTTCAAATTAAAAGCCTTCCCTGTTGATTAAAGGGCATAATCCTCCCACTTTACTAGCCGACCTTTAATATGAAATATCAGTAGGGAGTGCTTGGTTTCACGGACTTTACCAGAACACAGAACAAATGAATGACCATTATTTTAATACCAGGTTTAATTTGAGAGTTTACAGTAAACAGGTCTTATAACTTATCATAGAAATATATTAAAAAGAACAGTGGATGGATGTGTTGGTTGACCAATGAGGGGAATAGGGCAACAAACACAGGTAACACTGAAGAGACACTGAGATAAATATTTGTGTACATATTTGGAGTATGCATGCATGTATGTGCGTATGTTTATGTAACTATGTGTAGGTATGACTGGCTACATGACAACATGCACATGTGCATATTTGAAGTGTGATGCGTGTATTATCTCCACCTGAATAAAAGAGACCATTTCCATTGCCCTGCTCTTCTCCATATTCATTATTGTTTGAGGTGTCTGAGTGGCGTCCGTAACAGGCACTGACTGGTGACTGTAGACGTGGTGACGGTAACCGTGGTGTGGAGGGATCCCCTCTATAGGAGGCATACCCAGTGGGGCTCCCATCTGGGTACAAAGATGCAGAGGAGTGACCCCCATGCCAACACCCCCTCCTCCCCCGCAACGAGGAGCTTCTTTCAGGCACATTTGGGAGCAGTTCGGCCAGTATTCTCCTCAGGATGCTATCATCCGGTGTCCTCGTTCCTCTGTGGCCCCTCTCTGCTTGAATGTGCTCATATATGTCTCTCAAGGCTGCATCTAGTGCTTCATAAATGGCCTGTTTGGACTTGGGTCTGCTACCTCGATCTCCGCCACCACTGCTTCTTCTAGAGGTAGGTGGTGAGCCCTTTTTCCTACGGAAAGGCACTGGGCTGACCAGGAAGGCCAGCTTGGACATCGCTTGCTGGGACTGTGAGCTCTGGATTTGGGAATGGCTGCTGCGGCTCTGCTGTGAAGGTCTCTGGTGCTCCTGGCGTGCTCTTTCTCTCTCGTGACGAAGCATGGTTGTAAAACGGGTGTAAGAGGCCGGGCAGCGGCCTTTGCAGGTGCTGATGAGGTGGCGGTGTTGGTAGCCCTGGCTCTGGCCTAGACTTTGGTGACCAGGGTGGTGGTGGTGATGGTGGTGGTGGTGACGGAGGTGGTGATGGTGATGGATGGTAGAAGAGCCGTACAAGCTCTCAGAGGAGGTCAGTGAGCAATGGTCAAAGTCACTCTCACTGCAAAATGAGGAGCCCTCCACCTGGATGAAGTCACTGAGGTCCGACGCAACAGCGTCTTGTTCACTGTCTGAGTAGTCTGGGTTGGCTTGAGGGCCTTGGGGAACAGGAGGAGCTTGGAACGGCCGCCCACGGCCGGGCTCTGGCCCAACCCGAGGCTGGCCCTCAGGTGGGCTACGAGGTCGATGCAAGTGATCCATAGTGTGAGGTACTGGTCCACCATTGCCATTGTTATCTTCCTCGAGTAAAGATTCTATGGAAAAACGACGTTTTGGAAAATTGGGTGTGCCACCACCGCCACTGCTGGCTCGGGATGACGAGCCACCTGGCGTGGTAGTGCCTGAAGGCATTTCACCATCGCCCAAGTTGGGCATGGATTTAGACTTCTTAATAAGGCGCTCATATTCAGAAATGCGGTTTGGCACCATATCGCGAGGCACCTCCACGCCCCAAGAGGGTGTCCAAGGAGAGAGGCGATGCCGATGCAGGTGAGGCTGGCGCTCCAGCTCCAGGATGCGAGCACGGACTGAGCGGATGACTTCAGATGGGATGAGCTGAGCTCGGTCGATCTGATGCATCTTACGATAGAGCTGGAGAAAGCCCGGTGAATCATGTGCTCGTCGCCGGTGAACACGAGGCAACGAGCGAGTGGAGGTGGATCCACTCCCTGAGGGATTCCCATCACAAACTAGAGACCCAGCACTTTCTGAGCGGGTGGCGTTGCGCCCGGCTGAGCCAGAATGTCCATCATTGAGTAAATCATCACAGCTACGTGACTTGAGCTTGCCAGGAGAGGGCGGTACCTCCTCCGCACTGCTCCACGTCTCAGGATCCTGGCGTTTTGTCTGCCAACTGTTCTTATAGCAGACAGACTGTTTGGAGGAAGAGCTGCCTTCCAGGCTGGAATCCTCATGGCAATGGACAGGGTCAGGGGGAACAGGGGGCAGACAGGGGGCCTGATAAGGACCTTGGGAGGTCAAACTGTTTGAATACATGTTGCATGCGTCCCCACCTTTTAGATGTCCAATAGAAAGCAGCGTGGTGAAAAAGAAGAAGGAGGAAAGCATGTTAAGCAGTAATACCCAGCAAAGAATTGGAAGAGCTGGGGAGAAGAAGAAGAGTTAGTAGATAAAAGAGGGGGAGGGGTGAGATGATTTGATGTCTTTTCTTCGGACTTCCACCAATACCAGTAAAGGAAACTTATGACCACAACAGACAAACATTATATTGAGAAAAATACAACAAATGACAACAAATCTTCTTCGATTTTCTGGTGATGTAGTAAGTACAGTACACACAGATGACAGTCCAGGGAAAAGAAGGGAAAAAAGATACACAATGAGAAAAAAATATCAAGTGAGAACAATATGTTTGTCTATATGTTTGTGTACCTTTGGCTCTGGAGGGTGAGGATGGTGAGGAACGAACCACAGGTTTCTTTAGGCTGCTGCTGGGTTTGTAGGCATCCACTGGTTTAGGGGAAGTTGCAGCTCTGCTCTGAGACTGAGCATTCACTTGGGAGCTTGACGGTTCAGACTTCCTTCTCTTCCTGTAGTCGCTGGCAGCACTGCAACACAGTCAGACATCAATGACAACTGCTTCCACGACACTATGCACTGATGAATGCAGTTTACAGAAGGTAAACTAAATCTCTATATAAGATTGTGGGTACAATCTTTTTACTACATTTCGTGTATCATCAATACTTACAAACTCTGTTTAGACCGAAACATGATAAATAATGAGCAAGTAAAGTGTTTCACATCTATGATCACATCTTCAAACTGTGTGAAAACAGTCTAAAACATTTTTACTCTTTTCTAAACCACTTAGGTTAAAGTGTAGGCAAATATATACACATTTTCCCCAATTTGGGGGATTTTCATTTGAATCTTATATTGAAGGTTTTCATGGTCATTTCAGGACTGAGAGAATGTTACAATCCTTAGCATTATTAATTGATATTTATGTATATCCAAGCTCATCCTACTGAACACTAGGCTATTATCCTTATGTCCGTAAAGATGAGTTGACAGTCGCCATAGGCTCATATTATTTTGAATCTTTCATTCAAAATGTCTAAAAAACAATGGGCTTTCAATTCCGGAGCAATCCCTCTGAATGCCACTTACATGAATTACATGGCCTATTCATCACATCCCATTTCTGCCCTTTCTGTTCACAGAGGAAAATGCGACTGAATAAGCAGGCCAGTGGTGAAAGGGAGTAGGACGAGGGGAGAAAGAGGGGGGTTGAGGGAAGGATAGGATGTGAAGGGCAGAATCAATAGGTTTGCTGGGTTAATTTATTCTGGCTCAGTTAGGGGGAAGGAGATGTAAAGCGCCCTGCCTTCAGTGACAAAAGCAAATAAAGAGTAACAATAATCCTTGCAAATCATCCTTAATAGCAGGCACAGAGGCTATTTGCACCAGAGCCGAGGCAAGAAAGAGCAGTTTTGATTCCGTGCTGAATCACAACAAGGACCACTGCTGCTGATGGGGGGAAGGACGGGGGTGATGCAGAGGAAAATAAAAGAAACAGAGGTTACCTCGCAGGTCTCTCCGGAGCCTTGTCAGCAGGAGCGATGTGCAGGGATGTCTGAAATAGGGCAGACGACAAAAGAGAAAAGTGAGCTCCGCAAGAACAAAGACTCGAGGCAGAGCAGCTCACAATGCACAGCCTGCATGCGGTTGTTGCTGTGCCACACTCTAAATGCTCCCCCAGCTTAAGGTGCGATGGATGCTGGTTCCACATGGCACACCTGCCTGAGAAGAGGCCTACCGGTGTAAGCAGTGAAGATAAATTTCTGCTCTCTCTTTGGGCTGCTCTGGAGGATGGTTGCAAAGGTGATATAGCAAAAGATGTTGTGAGCTGAGCTCAGGGGGCAAATGATTCGCTGCAAAACCTGGCATGGATCAGCTGGAATGGGTCTTAGTGGCAAATAATCGTTGATAGACTTAAATAGCAGAAGTCTCTCCAAGGAAAGGCTAACCATCAAATGCAATCACAAAAATGCTGGAAACATGTTAAAGATTTCCAGTGAATTATATTTGAGCTCAAAATACAATAAAAAATGTTCATGATAACTTTCCAAGGAGAAAGATGTTACCAGACAGTGAACAAAAATACCAGATGTATACAGTGCAACCTGTGCAGATTTTCATACAATGCCAAGCAAACAGATGAAGAGCCTTTCAAAGCTGTATTTTCAACAGTCTTCACAAAGCAACATCATACTCATCTTGCAGTGGATGGCTGACATGTTGACATGAGATAACACTAAATTGGTGCTACACTACATTATGTTTAGGGCTGCACAATTAATTAAAAAATTATCGAAATCACAATATGGCCAAGTGCTTTATCGAAATCGCAGAAGGTGGAATTTTCTGATGAGGAAGAATATGTGACAAAACAGCGTTTTGAGGACTGTAGAGCTGCCGAGATGTGCTGGCATCCAAATCTTGTTCTCCAGATGGGAGAAAACATGTTTGTTCGGTACAGACCCCAACAAATGTCACATCATATAAACCCCAATTCCAAAAAAGTTGAGATGCTGTATAAAACATAAACAAAAACATTATGCAATTGTTTGCAAATATTTCTTGACCTATACTCAACTTTAGTACAAAGACAAGATGGTTGTATATTTATATAAAATATACTATACATAGTATAGTATACTTATTTAGTATAGTATATTTATATAAAGTTGACCTTTAACCATGCTGTTGTAACACATGCAGAATGTATCTTGGTATTGTCTTGCTGAAATAAGCAGGGACGTCCCAAAGACGTCATCTGAATGGCAGCATATATTGCTCCAAAACCTGTATGTACTTGTACCATGTATATTTCAGCGTCAACGGGGCCTTAACAGATGTGCAAGTTACCCATGTCATCACAGATGGTAACTTTTGAACTTTGCACTGGTAACAATCTGTTTGGTCCTTTTCCTCTTTAGCTGAGAGGACATGACACCCATGATTTCCAAGAACAACCTGAAATGTGGACTCTTCAGACCACAGCACACTTCCACTTTCTGTGAGTCCATTTCAGATGAACTTGGACCCCAGAGAGCTCCGCTGTGTTTCTGGATGATGTTGATATATGGCTTTCATTTGCATAGAAGAATCTTAACTTGTATTTGTTAAGATTTCTTAACTTGACAAACTGTTTACCAACAACGGTTTTCCAATGTGTTCTTGAGCCCATGTAATAATATCCGAATAATATCCAAAAATTGTGTCGATATTTAATACAGTGCCACCTGAGGGGTCAAAGGTCACGAGATTCAATGTAGGTTTGTAGTCTTGCCCCTTACATGCAGATTTCTTTGGATTCTCTGAATCTTTTAATGATATAATGACTTGGAGATGGTGAAATCCCTAAATTCCTTACAGTTTTGTGTTTTGAAACATTCTTAAACTATTGGACAATTTGTCCATGTAGTTTTTCA
>JAJHUR010006052.1:3785-29171 GCA_027495735.1 Lutjanus campechanus | reverse complement strand
GGCAGATGTCCTGGGGTTGAGGTATTGGATTTGATAACGGGAGAGAAAACATTGGATCCCTACAGTGTCTATTCACTGGCCCCCTGCCTAAGACCACCTGTTGCCCTCAGCCTTTAGCTAAAACTCTCCAGTCCACCTCCCCTGCTGGCAGATCATCTACAGCCCACCAACTTTTCTTTGAATTATCGTTAAAGCCTTATAAAGATCACCTGTCTCTGTGTCAGGAATAGAATCTGTTTGAAGCTCAGAGTTTAAATTTTAGGCCTGGAATCATAGCCCCCAGTATCAGCTGGAATACTGTCGGGTTTGCACTGGTCTGAATGGAAGGAGAAATATCATCCTGTGGGGATCTTGACAATAACAGAGTGTGAATGAGAAGGCTTTTGGAAGGCACTAGATCATCTTTGAGCCCGTCCTGACTGCCTAATGGGCATCCCCTGACAATGTGTTTTTCAGTTAGCTGAAATGAGATTCAGTGTGCGATTCCATCAGCACATCTATGTGTGATACACAGCATGTCTCCACTTCGCATAAATGACTAAAGCCATTGCAAACAGAAGCCTTTCTTATCAGAAAACATCAGATTTGCACCTGCTCTTCATACTGAGCGCTCAAACTGAGACGGCTACAATCATTTCAGCTAGATATTTAATGAAACACCTTTTTTTTCACCCTTGCCTTTGTATGTGTGATTATCTGCCAAAAATATGAAGATTTTGACATGACTCAGTTTGACTAAGAACAAAAATACAGCTTTGCCATTTTGCCATTAACTGGACACAAAAACATTTTTAGGCAAGATTTCTCTACTCATATAGGGTTGTTATGATACCAACATTTTAAGCTTAGTATAAGAAAAAGATACTCGACATGTCTTTCGAATACCACAGCAAAAAAGACCTATACACACACAGTAGGATTTTTTTCCTTCTTTTTTTAAATGAACCTGCACACAGTGCCGATTAAGAAAAAAATCATGGAACGCTGTCTGGTTTTTCTATGCTGAAAACCATATTTCAGGCAGAAAATTAAGATTAAACTGAAGTGAACTCTTGAGTGATTTTTTTCTGGTGTTAATATTGTATTGTTTTTAATCATCTGGTACTGAAAAAGTATTTAAGTCTAAATGCTTTTCACAACCTTACATCCATACCACAAAAACACATTTGTATGCATCTCACTGAGAATTCTGGGCCAAGTGCCTATTCTTAACATTTTTTATATAGAGTGCTACAGGAATAGGGATGGATATTTTTAGCATTTATCAATACCGATAAGAGCAATACTTATCATTACACTTTCTGATACAACTCTTCATAATTTGATGCAAAAGATGAAGACATGGCATGCAATGATGTGAGAAAAAAATTACTGTCTTTCCCCTGGGGTTAAGGGCTGTGGTCATCCCCTGAGCAAAAGAAGAGCAGCTTGTCACTTAAACGGGAATAACTGGTCCAGTCCACCTTAAAGGTCAGTCCACTTGAAGTTAGCCTGGGTAGCAGTTGTCGCTAACTTCAGAACTAATCCCCTTCAGCAGTAAAACAAGACACAGGAATATGGCTTGGGAGGAGCTGTGACTTTTACTCAGTGACAAACAGTCTAAACTGTACACACACACTGCACTGCTATGCTCACAGCTGAGCAACACTTGGATGAGTGGCTTGTCACTAAAATGGGAATAACTGGTCCACTTTGAAGGTCAAAGCACTTTAAGTGAACCTGAGTCAAAATTGTTGCTAAATCTTGAGCTAACCCCCGTCAGCAGCATGCAAGACACGGGAACTGTGCTTGGGTGTTGAGCTGTGCCACTTATTCACAGACTACACACTACACACCACTACATTCACAGCTAGAGACGAATCCAGCAAAGTACAGGAAGTGAACAAGCCACCATTGCTGCATTTGAATGTAAGCTGTGCAGTTTTCTGCTTTTGCATTTACTTATCTAGTTCTGGTTACAACCAACGTCTAATTACTTCGTAAAATTTGAATTATCGCCATCCAAAAGGTACCTTCATCAGTTACTGAGGGCCACTGTGTAATGTCGTCAATCCAAGTATCCATGCTGTCACTGTCAGTGGGCAACAGCAGACACAGTGTCTAAAAGGTAACCCCAGACCTGTGACAGATCTCACAAGAGTTATCATTTGAACCCAAACAATGTGAAAATCTTGCAAAACTTGGGTTCATCAGACAAAAAAGCAATTTTAAGACTCAACCTTGGGTTTTGGAAATGGTTGTTTTGTGGACTGTTTTCTCATGTTTAATAGACCCAATCATTAGATTCAAACATATTTTTGTCAAAGAAAACATCTGAATGTCAGACTTAAACTGTGTCTGCCTCACTGGTCACTCAATTGAGCCCTTTGTGTACCTGGATGTCCTGTGTGTAATCATTACCGCTGCCTCTTGAACATGGGAAAACACTCAATTCCAGAAAATGTCACAGAGACAGTTTTTCATGCATTGATGGACAATGCTGTTATCTTTCAAGTATCATGTCTTAAATCTCCATGTGCATGCACCCTAATTTGTCAAGGCAATGTGATTTGCAGAGAAAGCCTGCTTCATCTCTGAAGTACACAGAAGTGCTTGGTTAAGACTTCAGAGGAGGGAATTATCCAAATCAAGTGCTGTCACACTACCCATCTTCAAGCTAACCAGTTGTGTGCATCTCACTGGTAATATTGTACATTTGTTTACTGATAGATATAACTTAATGGTTTATATGATATGAAATATAAAGTTTGTGTGTTGCAAGGTATAATTTACATGGAATACAACCATAAAGAGACAAAATGAATACGACTCCACCCACATTCATGTTTCTTCTGAAATGTTTTATGTAAGTATCAGCTTTCAGCATCCAGAGATAAAGCAGTCATATCTGCTATCAACTTTCCCGACTGAATGTATTAAAACAAGATCAAACATCTGGATTTTTAATTATTTAATGATGGGTTCCCAAATGGCATGGGGAAAATGAAGAAAAGTCTGCTCAGTGTCAGATTTAGCTCAAAAGGAGCTAATGTGCACGGGCAATGCTGAATTACTCAAATCCACAGATAATACAGGTGCATTTATTGCTGTTGAGGATAATTCACAACATTAGTGAGTGGATGTTTTCCCTTTTCACCTGAAGAGCTACAGTAATAAAATGACATGCTCAGTTGGCTAGAAAAAGTAGCAACAGATACCAAGTAACTTTGAAGACTATGAACCACACACGAGCAGGTGGTTTGGCTGTGACTCCACACTCTCAACATTCACTAAAGTTTAACTCGACGCAAGGAAAGGATGCAAATTTGCCCATGTGTGATTGAAATTTTTCTTGAGGACCACATCTTCATAACTTAGTTGTGTTTCAAAAAATAATAATAAACACGGCATGAGGACGTAGCGCAATAAATAGCAGTGACAGATTCTTTTTATTTTGTCTCCCATATGTCAAAAACAGAACTTGGGCAACACTATGGCAACTAGGGGACACACTAGCTCAAATACAGAAGGCTTTTAAATCACAATGTTACAATGTTTTAGGGCTCAGTTGCTGATGACTGTCAACCATTACAATGGACAATGGCATTGTCAATCGGTCCAACCCTAATTCAAATATCTAAAAAAAAAAAGGATTTTCGTGTTTCTCCAGCAAAATTATATTCCTGGCAGTGTGGAGAAGGCTTTGTATAACCAAGATAAACTTCCCAGGTACATAATAAAGAAAATGTTATAGCTAAATGCGTCAATAACCACACAATCATTTGTTTCCAAATGATGAATTTCCAAAGAGTTTTTGCATCTATAATCATATTTTCATACTAACTGTACACTAATCGGATGACTATGGATGACTATGGATGGCCATTGCATGTGAAAGTGGTTACTTGTTGTGACAAAAATCCAGATATTCCTCTCACGAGTTCATAGAGACCAAAAGCTAAAAGGAAACAAATCTGCTGATTATCATCACAATTAATCATAACTGAAAATTTGGTGAAGTGATTAATCTAAAATAGTTGGAAGCTAATTTTTTAATCAACTAATTGATTAATGAATCGCTTAAGAACAGACTGCATTTTATCCTTATTTGAAATATAGCTACTCTAACAGGAATAGAATCATCCACTGTGACAATATTGTTTGGGGTCTTTTTGTTTGGCTGGTTGTTTTTTTCACCATTGATACTGGTGACAAACAACCATCACACTCATGTTATTCATCATAGTCTACTGTCAAATCTCTATTGTACTACTAGAGTAAACATGACTAAACAGTTTTTATCGGTGTAAAGTCAGAAATCCAGAGACACTATTCAGTATTTTGGGGAACCTCTCTACCTCCAAACCTAAACTTTTTTGCATTCATGGAAACATTTCTACCAAGAGACATTTCATTTCCTTGCACAACTGATGATTTCTCAGATCAAACAGAATACCAAAGAAATGTCTCTCACTGATAGGAGAGACAGCAGAGTTTGATAAATTGATCTTAATGAAACCAGCATGCAATTACAGCGTATCGAAATACATCAGTGCTTTCTAAATCAAGTCACGGTTGCACTTACACCATAGAGCAGTGGAAATGCATTATGTTCAGCCTGAGCCACAGCAAAAAATCATTAATGTGTCAAAGAACACGTTGATTCATTGGTAAAGTGACAACGTTGTTTGGTGCAAAAGCAGTGAAGTTCTGATAGAGGTTAATGCGAAGGGAATTGACAGACTGGGGGCCGCCAAAGGAGGAGAGTGTGCAAATATTTGCACTCCACACTTTGATAATTATCTGCTTGTGTTGGCATAAGCAGCACCGTGTACTGTAATCAGACGTGAGATCAAACCAAATCAGATGGTGGGAAAGAAGAACGTGTCTAGTTCCTTGCAGAAATTACAATCAAACACTTGGAGAGAACACTCTGCACGGTTCAGAAAACAAAAAAAAAAACTCCTTTACCATGCTGCTGTAATAGAGGCCAAGGACAACTTGGAACGACAACATGAGCCCTCAGCATCGAGCCAATAGGTATAAAGTCTCATCTGACTTATCATCTGTTATTATCTGAGGAGCCTTGGAGTCGAGTTTGCTCCATAATGAGGCCAGGAAGGAGTAGTTGTTGCAGAGTTGCTTGAGGGAGAAGTGTTTGTTTCCAGCTCAGAATGATACGGCTGTTTATTGGCTACAAGTGTAATCAACTCTGCAAAATCCATAATGATTTTTTATTTGAAGCAATGGCGTTCCAAAGGTTTGTCCTTGCCATGAGCCTAAATAAAATTCCCTCTGCCACCAAATCACCTGCACAACATTTCCTTTGGTAAAGAGCCTCATGGTGTAGCACCTACTGATGTAGTTTGGTCCTATGGGTGCACGTTAGTGGCAACTCCAAGTAGGATTTTTGTGTCTGTGAGGGATGAGCTGCCATTTTCAGCACTACATGGCCAGCAGCTAGAGCAATAAACATCAGGAACAACATAACACACATCCTGTAATGGGAGTGGGTGGGAGCGTGAGAAAGCTGCAATATTCCTGTTACTCTTGAGAGAACAAAGAAAGACACAGGGATAGAGGGGCCGGAATAAAAAAGATATTGGTTTTACCCTTTCATCTACTCTTTTCCTAATCCATGTAACGTTCTCCTCCTGCTGTGTGGCTGCTCCTACCACTGTGTGGTGTTATCTCAAACTCAGTTCTTTGATCTTAGCTCACACACTCAAAACAATAATCATTTATATAAAAAAAAATGCTGCCAAATGATGGCTGAATCTGGCCTTAGGAATAGCATTTTCATATGTAAATGGCACTGCAAAACATTCCCATCTGCTATATTTGCCTCCAGATGGACTTTTGAAGTACTTTGGTCTCTTTCCCGCAGAAAATCCAGAAGCTTTTTAAGACAACTCTATCTAAACAGCCTGGTGATGGTACATCAAACCACCCATTTATGTCAAGAAAGCAAGTTTTATTGCTCTCCAGCAGCGATGCCAAATGAGCACGAATATTTGTTGTATTATGAGCAAAAGCAACAACAGGAGTGGACACAAAACCATAGTTAATTTACCATGCTCTAATTTAAAAGCTAAGGGACAGCTAAATTATTCTCCAAAAGCTGGAGGGAAGAAACAGCAGCACTTCAGTGAACCTTGAAGGACAAGCTGTTGGTGTCTGACAGCTGATTGGCGTGATGGTGATTCTCCAGTGGTTTGCAGCCCTTTTAACTTGTGACCCCTAAATTAAACAAAGCGGATTATTTATTTATTTTCCCTTTAGTTTTTCTCTTCTTGACATCTTTGTAAAGCACAGAGACATGCTGAACAATTAAAAGTAACTTTTTAAACTTTTTTGAGTTCTCTTGGATAATTTAGATAATTTTATTAAAGCTGAAAATATTCAGGAGACAATTTATAACCCTTAAATTAAACAAAGAGGATTATTTATTTATTTATTTTCCTTTTAGTTTAACAAATTTGAAAAGCACAGAAAAATTATGTGATTATTTTCAGCTTGCTTAGATAACTTTATTAAAGTTCAAAATAATCAGGATCAATGCCTTGCGCTTAGATCCCAGAGAGGCGAAGGGGTTCAAAAACATCAAGCTGTCCCACCCAATATATAATTACTAAATAAACTGTGTAATTTAAAATCTGTTGTAAAAATGCACACATGAGCAGAACACTTTTTGAAGGTTTTGTTGATGCCTTTCCCACTGATCCTGCTCAGTGGTATGGACTGCAAATGCCACTTTCCTGTCGTGGGGTGAAAACAAGCGCTGTAAAAGTGCTGGGCCAATTACAGCTGGGTATCGTTCCACATTTTTGCGATACCAATACTTTGACTTTGATATTGGTTCCTCAACAAAAAGATAATGACATGATACTTTTCAGTACAACCGCTCACTATAAATGAGCAGCTGGAGAAACTCGACTAAAATGAAGAAACTGATGGAATATCTGCACAGTACTGGTTACTGGGAAATAGTGGCAGAGTGAGACCTCATACTTTCTCTGTGCTTAAGAGCAGCTAGGCCCAGTCTGACCATCAGCTTCCAGTATTTCTCTCCTTTTTACTTGTCTGTCTGTAAGCATGGGCCATCAGACACCCTTCGAGTTATCCATCCCTGCGGTGGCGAGGAGAGGATCTGCTGGGACTTTGATCAGTGAACATTTAGGTGAACAGGCTCACCAACAAGCTTACAGGCTAGTTGCAATGGTTAGTTAATAATGAAGATCACTGGTGCGGTAAAACAAAAAAAACAATAATCTCCATCTCTGGGTATAACATCTTGTTCTTCCTGCATGCCTTTACAACGTTGAAATGTGAGACAGCTAATCACCATTATTAGATCCTAGTACAAGTATGCCGCATGCTTATTTGCTCACTGACGCTGATGAGATTTACTCCTTCAGTATCAAAATTTGGTACCAAACGATAAGGCATTTTTTAATACTTGACATCGATAGCAATTCTTTCAGTGCCATAAAAGTATATAGATGCGGTACCCAGCCCTAAGGGCCAGTCAATGAATGTATGTCTATTACAAACAGGTCAGTTAATGATGTTACTAAATAAATGCCAATTGTGTCTGTGAATGAAGTGAATCAGAAAGAGTCTCAGTGATGCTGTAACTAAAGTTTTAACTGTGAAAAAGATACAGCCCTACCGTCTGTCCACTCTAAAAACCACTGGCACTGGGAGCAGATGGTATTTTAACATTAAAAACTCACATTAATTGAGCTGACCTTCTAATAATGGACGTTGTAAACTGTATAAAGTAAGAAATGAGCTATCAAGCTATTTTCTTCTTTTCTCGGCTCATAGTAAAAGGTTGTGTGATGAGCACAAATCGCTATAAAAATAGTGACAGGGGGCACTACCGCACCCACCATGGTCCAAGCATATGAGTCCAGGGGTAGATTTCTCCATTGTCCCCCTAGTTATAATGAGATCTGCGCACTTGATCAATACCTGGATTCAACTGATGCATTTACTTTTTCCCTTGTCATGACGTCTTTAACCTCATCTCCAAAAGAAAGAAAAACATTTAATGATAAATACCACAGAAAAAAAATTGGAAACCCAGAGTATGTGCCCAAACCTGCAACCAGCAGATGCAAACTCAAATTAAATGCATTTTCCCTCATTTTTCAAAAATGCCTGGCATTTAAATAATGTACGGTTTTTACTTTGTTTATTTTTAAGTTCTTTTCTCAAAGTACAAAGCTTACTGTTCTATATTTAAGCTTCAGGAGCAAAATGTGTCTGTGCCAGTAGGTCACATGAAGTTTACAAATTTTTTTGCCCTTTACATGTGATCTGTTTTTAGTTTAGTGTTTTATATGCCACAAATCAAGCATGTTAGTTTTATAGAGGTCATGGGAGATAAAAAAGAGTTTCTAAGGAGGTCTTTGGAGATTCAGTAAGTTTAAATATATTATGCATCATGCACGCACTTCCCAACTCTCTGGAGGTTTTTCTTACAGATCAAAGCACTTCCTCTTTCTGAAATAATGAGGGATGGGAAAAGAAGTGAGGATATCCTCATCAGAGATGTCAGTCTCCCACCTTGAATGTACCATCAGCATCTTTCAGCTTCAAATATTACTTTAGGAGTAAACTACAGTAAGTGTGGGCCACATGCCAACCTGAAAGGCAAAAAAAACAAAAAAAAAAACAACAACAACTGGGATTCAGTCCAGTGTTTTAGATGCAACTACACCGGCCTGGTTATTTAAGGAAGAATATTACGTGGTCAAATCATTTTGCATCATGAACTCACCTCAAGCATCTTTACCGTGGCACCCTCCTTTTCACTCACACACTCGCAGGGTTACCATGGAAACAAGGAGTCTACTGTTCTAGCCTCCTTACAAAGTGCTGCAGCCTTACAGCAGACCAAACCCACCCCTGTCACAGCATTCCAAGAATGCGGCATTGTCTAAACCAGCTGCAGACAAGTTAATGCTTTCACAGAAACTTAAAGTGGATATTTTTAGTATATAATAAATAACATAGTGTAAAAAAAGAAAAAGAAATCCTTGAATACCAATTATATACACATGTCCCAAAAGTAACTGTTTACAGTCCCTGGATAAAACCCTCCAAAACTAGGCTACGCCTATGGTGTTTAATCCTTTGATGTCTGAAAAGACCACACAAAGGGATTATTAACAGGATGTTACTGTGTTAAAACCAGCTGTGAGAGGAGGCTGATTTTCTATAGTAGCATGGGTATTAGTCCTGGAACAAGCCGTTGATAACAAGCCCAACTGTACTCATCCATCCAAATGTACTTAACTCCTATTGAGTTACAGAATGCCAAGCTATGCTTTCCAATCTTTCAGAAAAGATTTTGATGGGAAAAGCTGATCCTTTTTATAGAACTAGAAATGTAAAAAAAAAAAAGACAATTCTTGCAAATTTGAAAATATTTTAAAAGAAAGGGGTAACTTTGGATGTTAACCCAATCAGTGAAATACACTGTACTTTGCTTAAACATACAGTAATGGTTTTTGTAAATTTTGATATTACATTATGAAGGAAGCTTATAATTACTACAAGGAAGCTTATAATTACTTTTCACTAGATAAGGAGAAGGGGTGGGAGTTTATAAGTTATACTTCTTCTCACTCCTTTTTGTATATGTATTTCTATGTCTTATGTTAAACGTTTGGTTTTATTTTCTTTTTTGTTTTGGGTTTGGGTTTCATATATGAAATAAACACTTCAATCAATCAATCAATCAATCAAAAACACTGATTAGGAACTTTTTTCTTAGCGAGAACAAAAGATGTAGATGAGTCAGGGTTTCAGCCGGTCCTTTAAAAGTCTAAAATCCAGTCATCTTAATTTTTGGCCTTAAAAGGGACAGGTCACCCCAAAATCAAAAATAAACATTTTTCCTCTGGCCCGTAGTGCTATTTATCCATCTGGATTTTTTTGGAGTGAGTTGTAGAATAGGCCATAGAGATGTCTGAGAGAAAGTAGATCCTGTAGATTCTACTGTAGAAAGAAAATTGACCCTACAGGGCTCCAGACTGCGACTAAATGGTCGCATTTTGCGACTAAAATTTGAGACAGTGCGAGTAAATTTTTCATCTACTTGCGCATGGGCGACCAGCAAATTTGCCGATTTTTAAAAAATTATTATTGAATATTTTTTGTTGCTGACAAACTTCTGCTCCACACTTCAGCCCAGTAGTTGACAGTACTGCGCTGGTTTGCCAACCGACATTAACTCCAAAAGAAGAAGAAAGGAGACGAACTAGTGTTGTGTCGTTCGGGAACGATTCGTTCAAAAGAACGAATCTTTTAAGTGAACGTACTGAACCGAATCACTTCCTCAAGTGATTCGTTCGTTTCTCAGTTCAGTTGAGCTGTCAGCAGCGCAGCTGCCGCAGCTGCCGCAGCACGCAGCAGCACCGGGCGGGCAGCCGGCGAGCCGCTGCAGGGAGGGACCGCGCCGACTGCGCCGCGTCGCCGACGCCTGAATCACTCGGTGAACAAATCACTCAGTGAACTACAGTCTCCTGAATCATTTTCCTCTGAGGGATACACTTTCAGGGCGACCATTGTTCCCTGTTGTTTTAACAGATTTAGTTTCCAGATAAACAAACTTAAAACGTTAGGCTGGTAGTAATGAGCAGAGAGTGAGACTCACCAGCTGTAGCAGGCACTAGGCAGGAGCGACGGAGGGAGATAGGGGTGTGTTGTGTTCAAGTGTACCTCGGAGAAAATTAACGTTTTTTTTTGTTTGTTTTTTTGTTTTTTAACTCTGCTAAATTGCCACCGCAACAACTCACATACAGTGGGACACAGCATGTAACAAGTAGTGTCTAAAACCCGCAGTTTGAGTTGCATTTAGAAGACAAGAGGCTGCTAACCAGTGCGCCGAGGAGGCCGAATTGATATTAAAGTTTAAAACGGCCTAGTTCATTGCCAATATAATATTTAATTTCATTTATTGTTCAAGTATTTATCAGTAATACAGTGAAAATAAGAGGAAATATGAATATTTACTTTGCAAGGCGATTTCGGTGTGCGCCCCTAAATTTTCTGCTTGCGCTCCTAAAATTTTAAGTTAGGGGCCACTGTGCTCCTAGTAAAAAGAGTCAGTCTGGAGCCCTGCCCTACATGAAACTGATCACAAGGTCTGTGGATTATCTTGAGTAACTGGGTCATGATTTCTGGAAAGAGACACTGGTGTTGAGTTTTTCAAATGTAATTTTGGCACAAGCCGAGTGCCATCTAGATCCATTACATTCGAGAGGAGGCAGACATCTTTATGGTCGATATCTCCAAAAAGCTGCAACTCACACCAAAACTACTGGGGGCTACCAGCCCCAGCATCTGCATCCGCTACCGCTGGAATTTATTACTAGACCCAGAAACAGTCGTATGCCTCTGTCAACCAGTCAAGTTGCAGTTTCCATCCACGTCTGTCCAGACTCATACGTGTAGTGAAGAGTTTGTAGGCAAAATGGGTGATATCACTATACTGACATGTATGATTCCAGTGAATATTTTCCAGTAAGAAATCTGCTGTGACGATGTTTACAGGGGAGCACAGAGGACTGACAGAGAGCTGAACATAATGATGTCACAGTGAAGTTGACGTTTGACCTTTCGGATATAAAATGCCATCACTTCATAATAAGCCTATTAGCCATTTGTGTTCAATTTTATCATCATTAGCAAATGATGTCTTTCAGTTACAGCCCAAAATGTGTTTGGGAGGTCACAGTGACGTTGATCTTTGACCTCCAGAATTTTATCAGCTCATCACTGGGACAGGCGGAGGTATGGACAGATATAATGCCTCTGCCATGGCTGTTGATGACATGGAGGCATAAAAACATGTGGATGAGTGTGTGTCAGTGGACATGCAGAGTCTCCAGCTGGTATTTACCTACATTTGAAAGTGAACTTCTAGGTTTCATACTACTCACTGATGAACACTGATCTTGTGAAACAGTCCACTGGATGACAATCATATTATTGCTTCAGATACAGAGAAATAATCTGCTGACCAGGTGCTCAAGCATATTACATGCCTGGAATGTAGACGGATGGAGGGAAGACTCATTTTTCCTGATTAATTTTAAATTTAAGTTGTGTCAGTTGTAAATCACACAAATGAGTGATGAGATTAATCAAATCACTCCAACTGTGTGATTTACTAAGCCAGAAAGTGCTGTTTGGCACTCATTATTTAAGGCACACTGAAAGCAAGTCTCAACTTCTCACCCCATGCTAAATTAGCCCATAGCTGTGAGTGGCATCCTCTAAAACACTGCGCTGCATGGAGACATGATTGGATACAAGAGACTAGGAACAAAGATCAAGGATGAAGAAATAATAAGATAAATACAGATACGTTCAGAAAAAGATTTTGATTATTTTGTGGTGACTACACTTAAAATGAAAACCAAATACAGGAGAATTGTAAAATCTCTACACAATTCATTATTATTTGATGATAAAGGGACAACATGTTCATGCATGGGTATTTCAACAGACGCAGCATTAAAGAAACATACTGGCTTGGGCATCTATGAATTTTACATTTTACAGCCATTTTATTTTCAAGCCTACAGTCAATAGCTATGACACGTGGATACATACTGCTCAGTGAAAGAGTTCTATAGCAATTTTACATTTCACCAATTATCACTGCATCGGTCACAAAATGGCTTGTGCACATCTTTCATGAATAGAATGTTGGCATATTATATTCCTGACTAAAAGGCGAGCATGAACCAAACCCCATGGTGCTCTTTGTCTGTAGACTATTAATATGCTTTGCAATTCTAGGTCATCATGTTAAACACAGGCTACAATTGGCCTCATGTCTGTAATCAGGGGCTGTATTTTTTTTTATAACAATATCACTGTTGAACCAAGAGGTGGTGGCTGAACTTGATTTGCATAAAAGTATGCAATTAAACAGGGCGCTGCCACCGCTGTGAGAACTCATTTTCATTCAAGTATGTGACCGGACAACCACCAAGCGCAATTTGTGTTCAAATCGGTGATTGACTAAGCACTGACCATCCAGCTAGCATCCGTAAGTGACCACAATTAAGGACTCAGGCCACAGTAGCCCACAGAATTAAGGAGAAAAAAAGAAACACACTTTTCTTTTCATTTGTCTCACATGAACAAGATGTGGCTTCCTCTTTTAACTCCATTATTGCCACAAGGACTCAATAAAGAGCAGCGTTTTCCACACATAGACTTTACTTGTATGGACCATCCAGGTAAATAGCAGCCACCCAAGTAGATTTGGCGACCCATTTAGCATTTTAATTTTTTTTATCCATTTAGAGGACTACACCATCCATAATCAAGTATCTTGGTCTCGTAGACGATCTCCACATGCTCTATCTCACGTGACTTGTGTTTTTGGGTGACTTTATAAAACATCTTGCTGATGAAGAAATTTAACAGAGCAGACACAAACAGGGGGAAACAGAAGGAAGCAGGCGGGTGAGCCCCCATGTGTGTGTGCAGTAACCAGGGGTGTCGGTGTGTGAGAGGAGGGAAAAGGAGAAAAGCAAGGTGAGCAGATTAAAGCAGTTTGTGACTAAACACTAAAATAAAGGGAAAAGGTAAAATAAAAATGGTGAAAAGGGAAATAACCTAACACTGAAGAGTTAAACCTCAGGTGCTTAAAGAAAAAAAAAGATTGTTGGATTGTGTTCTATAACTATTAGTTAGTACTGATACACAGATTAATTTGTGTGGATTCTCTCAGCTTGCATATTCTAGACAGATAGACAGATAGATAGATAGATAGATAGATAGATAGATAGATAGATAGATAGATAGATAGATAGATAGAAAGGAGGTACCACAAAAACTGTGTAAACACTCTAGCACAGAAAATGAGTGCTCTTTTGCAACACAATGTTGTCCCTAGTTTAATGTTTTTGGGTTTTTTTTTATTAAATACTACTGTGTATGTATTATTGTGACAGTTACAACAGATTACAGTACATGCCAGTGGAAGAGCATTTATTATGTTTATTACTGCCACTCAGTCACTTTAAGATTTTATCTCTAATGTAGAATTATTGGGTATTGTTGTATATGCTGTGCGCTGTCCCAGATGCCAGTGCCAAAGACAAATTTCCATTTTATGTGAATTTAATGGATAATAAAGTAATTTGAATATGAATGTGGTGCAGAGAATATGGTAAATTCTGGGGCTGTATGAGGGTTTCTAGTCCAAGTGTTATCAAAACCATTTGGAATTCATGTTTTATAGACAATTAAAGACACTATATTATGCTATTTACTCCAAGTTCCCTGTACACTGGTAATTCTGCATCATTACAGTCCCACCACGGTTGGAACTGACTTACTGGTACTCTTCTACTAAACACATCATCTTTTTCAATTTTTTAACTCAACTCTCTTTATATTGGAAGTACTGCTATGCTCTCTAGGTGCACTGTAGAATAGGCTTAGGTAATAAAACGGTGGGTATTGGAGAGTTCATCACTTCATCAATAGCAATGAGAAAATTGTTTGATAGAATCTTCAAAGCACATAATGAACACACCCGGCTTATAAACAGCATGTCATATGCCTTAATAACTGACTGTGCTGGAAGTGACAAGAGAACATCATTTAGGTGAGGGGCTGGGATAGTAGAACTGCTCTGGTTCAGACCATTTCGTTACGGATGAAGACAACAGCACATCGGCACATAACCAGTTTGATTACAAAGTGCTTTACATAAACTAAATATGAAACAATAAAAAGCAGTTAACTCGAAATAAATGTATAAATGTAAAATTAAAAATTGGTTGAAACGGTTTAAATAGTTTTCGGGACTGCTCAAGGACAGTGATTAAAAAAAGTTATTCTATTGCCCTGCTCCCTCACTTTGGATGTTTTCCCCAGGAGAAGACCCCAGGATAGAACCAGAACTCACTGGAGGTATTACAGTACATAGCTCATCTGGCTTGGGAACACCTCAAGATCCCCAAAGAGGAGCTGGAAAACATTGCAGGACATCTGGAATACCCTATTTAGCCTGGTGCCACTGGGAACCAGCCCCGGATACATGGATGCATGGATGGATGATAGGATGAGTGGGTGGATGAGTGGATGGACAACTTTCAAAACACCACGAGTAAACTGAGCAGGAATACAGTCCTGACCGAGACCATTAATACAACCTTATTTTATCACTTTACCACTTCCATCCTTTGGAGTACACATGTACCTGAACTTAACTATTGTGACATTTTTCAGCTAAATTACTCAGGCTTACTGTAGAAGATATATGCACATTCACATTTCAGGAGAACCAAGAAGAGAGCCAAATCATTGGAAGCCTCCAATTCTTTCATAATCCCGTATTAACTGTGAAGGGATTTGAATTAAATAGTCAAATCAGCTGATATAATCTAAGGCCTGATGTAGGTCTTGATCACACAGAGCGCATTACAGTTACAATACATGAATGCTACTGCTCTTAACACATACCCATACACATTCTCCAAATAGTGATCTAAACTCCACACTACCATACTGACACTGCATCCAATCCTAGGTTCAAACCCTGCAGAAAATAATTTCCAAGTGCAACATCAATCTTAGTAACAATGGGCTTTGTACTGGCAATCAAACACTAATGGAACAACTGAACTTGTTGCCTTGAAACAGCCCATTCAGCATTTAGCGAACCACGCTGTATGGGCAAACAATAGCTCCAATTATGTAAAATAAATAAATACACCAGGACCTGCGGACACTGAGTGGCTACCTAATTCAGCTTTCGCAACAGTACCTTCAAATGATAAATTGAAGCATCTATCTTAGTTATTATTAGATAGATATTCATACTTTTTCCAGCTGGAGCCACCAGCTGTTTTTTTCCCCTCAGTTGCCTCTGAAACTACCAGGGAGGCAGGCTCGACATAACCCTGCCCTCAAATGTCTGAGTACACTGTTAGTGGGTGGAGATACACAGCACAATGTGTCCAAAAGGGATTTCCCAGCATTCACAAGTCACAGACGAGCCTTGGCTGCTGATATAGTGTATTTTTGCTTACATACACTTCTTATATGAGCATTTCCCATTAGGGGAGCGTGATAAGCAGAGCTCAATTCTTAGACAATACAATATATGTGAAAAGGAACAAAGCTGCAGGGTAAGTGAGGCGAAGCTCGCCTTGTAAGATGGGTTTACGTCAATAAATATGGATCCTGACAGAGGACCAGTTTTTACTCATTATTGGTGTATTTCTTTATGTATTCTTGATTACATTTCTTTGAGAATTTTGAGATATGAGTCTAATGATAAATGGACCTAGAGTATTATTTGCTTGACTATCATTCCTTGTAAATATTTGAAAACATTTCCTAGTCACTTTTACTTAGATTATGAACACATTTCCTTGAACACAAGTCCTTGAACAAAAGGCTGAGCTTCATACATATTCCATTCAACCATGGACACTTTTTCCAATAATGTGGCAAGCTTGTCTTTATCTATCTTTATCTAATTCAGTGCAAGCTACACTGAAAAATGTTCTGTGCTAATTCATCTCAAACACTCAGAAAACAGCTACAACCCACACAACAGTTTCATGGGATTAAATTATTATCTGGGTTGGTTTTATTTATATACGCTGCCAGTAAAGGCCACAGCAGAAGCTTAAAACAACCTCTTTTCAGTACCAAAGCAAAGAACTAGTCTGACGTTCTTATCACTTAGCAAAAAGTGCAGTGAAAAGGTCAGAGTACAAAGTCCAGTTTCCTACCAAAAGTCCACAATGTTTTCCTTTAACCATGAAGGCATTCTCTCCCTAATCCTATAAGACCTTCATAGTCACACAAATGTTTTCAGTCATTTCAGCCAATTATTGCCTGTGCTCAGACTGAGGTAGGTTGGAGCTACATATACTTTTATGCATTATGGCCTCTGTCGATGCGTGCATGGTGTAACCATCGTGCGTATGTGTGTGAATTTGACCAGAATCAGATATATGATGCTGCCAGCTGGTTATCAGCTTGACTGGCCCTGACCAGTCACCATCCAGTCTCTGACCCATTGATCAGTGCATCCCTGAACCTAATGTCACCATTATGAGGGGGGGCTGTCAGACTGATTGCCTGCTGCTGGAAGGCTGCAAGAGTGCTGGTGTTACACCATAAGACAAGTAAACAAATTTAAGCTATAGTCTACATGTGATGGGCAAACAGCGTGTTGTTGGAGGCATTAGATAGTCAGGACCACACCAGCATCTAAACAGACCAAAGTGACTTTTGCAGGCATGTTTACAAGCCGTTAAATGTGCTCCACCTGACCAGCTAATTCACAGCTATTTAGTCTGCAAATTGAAGTCAGTAGTGCATTTTTCCCGGGTGAGACCAGACTGGCATTCTGTTAAATTGATGCAAAAGATAAGGAGTGCCTCTAGAAACAAAAAAAAATGTAAAATGTACACTTCCCCTTTTTGGTTTCTCGTCTTTTTTCCTCAAAGGAGAAACACGGGACAACAGCGGATATGTATGCATGTAGCAGACAAAAACTCAGTTACTTTAATTTCAGTCACAGACACGCAGTTTTAACATATATATTATGTAACACTATCTGATTTTTACCTAATTCACTGTAGAACTATTCAGATATGGTCTAACTTCTGCCCCACTATCTACCACAGTTTGACCTTATAATTTGACATCCAATGCCATAACCTGTCAAACATGCTTATATAAAATTATGGACATGAGGACAACTAAATGGAGCACAGCCATTGATGAAGGTTACACAGCAAACAACAGCAATGAAACTAACAGGAAACTGAGGGAATCCGTCCTTTCAGGCATAGACAGCAAGTATCTAATCAGGCAAATTAAGTGAAAACAGTGTGTGGATAGACTGTGGGTGTGTAAGGGCACAGTCACACATCCAGGAAATTAACAGTGGTGAATATTCCCTTCCTGTTCACTTCCATTCTCTTCAAGTGAAAGGGTAAATGAAAACATTCACTTCTGGTGGCAATTTTATATCTGGACTTTGGGTGGAGTTCAACTTTGGTGAACTTTGCCAAGTCACAGCCTCAACACAGCGCAAAGAAGGGTCTTAACTGCGGCCGCAAACTTTCCTTAACCTTAAGTAACTTTAGCTATCCAAACTACATCACACCTTAGAGGCAGCAGATCAAAAAAACAGATAGATCCCCTCTTGGAGGGCCATGTGAAAACCCACAGAAGTCTTTTCACCCCATGTGCAAATTTATATCTAACATTTCACACGCAAACTAACACCCAGTGAAGTAAGACTCAACTGCAACAACTGTAGTCAGGGTTTTCTCCTAAAAATAACTGATTTTTATATTCAGTCACCTCAAATAACATTAAAATAATTACAGGTCACTTTTATTTCAGTTTTCTATTTCCGTATGCTGTCTGACCCTGGCAAACTTTAAGAACAAAAGGAGGGAGATCAGTGAGTTTAGTGAGAGAAGTCATGGTTCTCAATCCCTTGCTGAGATCTTGTGAGAGATCGTAGTCTACTTTTGATCATTATTGGAAGACCAAGCATCAAAGCTGCAGTGGCACCCTATTGTTTCTGTAGGCTTTCTTTCATTCTCTCTTTTTTTCTCTCTCTCTTGGCACTCTGTGCCTTTAGACCAACTGACAGAAGACATCCGGACATGTCGTAGGAAGACAAGCACAGACTATAAATATTATTGTTGTGATTACTGACATTAAAGAGGACTGCAATGATGGCGATGCAGCTCCAGTGGCCTGCTATGATGCATGTTTGCTAACTGGCATGATTAAAGGGGCAGTTTAGATTAGAGCTGCAATGATCATTAACTGACTATTAAATTAACTGTCAACTACAGTATTTTGAATCAATTAATCGTTTTGAGACGTTTTTCAATTTAAAAAAATGACCAAATTTTCTGACTTCAGCTTCTCAAATGTGAATATTTTCTGGTTTCTTCACTCCTCTATGAGAGTAAACTGAATATGTTTGGGTTGTGACCAAAACATGATATTTGACGGTGTCATCTTGGGCTTTGGAAAACACATTTTTCACAATTTTCTGACATTTTGTGGACCAAACAACTGAATGATTAATCAAGAAATAATCAACTGTTTAATCAATAATGAAAAAAATCTTTAGTTGCAGTCCTAGTTTGGATTATTTTAAGTTGGGTTGTATGATGGACTAGTGTTGCACAGTATACCGATACTAGAAAGGTACCTGGCAGTACCCAGCTGTTAAAAACAACACAATACCATCTTTATTAGTACATATACTTTATGAATGACAGTGGGGCTGCGTGTGTGTGTTGTTCCGCGCTTTACTTCCATTCCCTCCAGGCATTGTGAGTGAGCCAAACATTTTCCAACTTTCATGGTGAAAACATCCTAAATATGGCATACACTTGAACTGATGTTGAATTATTGAATTTTTTAATGGCACTTTTTTTTAAATGTCAAAAATACCTTTTGTTGCTGACCCTGTCCACAGCAGTACATTGCCTAGCTTCCATGCTGGTGTTCCTCTCTGCTCTGGCAAACTGTGGGCATATCAACCATCTATTGAAGGTAATACACTGACCAGTGGCGGCTGGTCAATAGAGGGCACTAGGGTGCCGCCCCACCTCTCCCCACATCCTAAAACTTCAGTGAAGAAGACTTAATTACTTAAAAATATACTCTGTATATTTCTTTAAATGAGCAACATCCATATTGTGTAGTTAGTGAGTAAAATGTATAATCTGCACTTAAATGTGTTGTTAAAAATGTTGTACTATGTTCAAAGTTACGGATAGGTCATGTGTTTCCGGCTTGGGGCGCAATTTTTTCGCCCATTTACTCTCGCTATAAGTTGTACATGCGCAGTTCAATCCTCTCAATACAAGAGATAGGAGCTTGGTGGGGCGCACAGAAGCGGCGCCCTCAGCATTCATCTGAACGCTGCTGGTTTACACATCGTCAACCTCTGGGTGGCAGCAGCGAGTGACTGGCTCGATCTACATCAGTACAGCAGAGTGAGATGTGTTGACAGCTGGAGGAGTTTAGCGCATTAGCTGCTAGAATGGAGACAAAATCTGTGAAGTCGCTATAAACAACGTGTTTTGAGAAGAGAACATTAGAAGAGAAGCTGAGAGTTGAAGAACCTGATCAGCCGACATCATAAAGCAACAGAGGAAGATGATAAACTCTCTGTGGAGAACATCGTGATGTAACTCAGCCTCACACTGGTGCCAGGTGATCATCATAGAGGTGAGCTGTGCTGGATGAAGTATTCATATCATTTACTTAAGTAAAAACACTAATACCACACTGTGTAAATACTCCACAACAAGTAAAAGTCCTGCATTTAAAACTTTACTTGAGTAAATGTATGTAAACATTATCATCTGTTATCAATATGAAAAATAAAAGTAGCCACTGTGCAGTAAAGTGTTTCAGTAACAAGTAACTGTACCTGTCTGGTAAATGTAGTGGAGTAGAAAGGTAAAGTAGAACTATAAAGTAATATAATGTGGATGTAATTTGTAATCAACAACACTATATCATTAAGTAAAACTTTTCTGAAAACAACACTAAATAAGAGATCATTTTTATGGGCACTGAGGATGTGTTTTCTACCACCCAACTCCCAGCACTGTGAAGAAATTAAGCTCACTCAAGGGTAAACTTTCAAAATAAATGCTCCATCATTTCACAGATTCAGCCTCCCACACAGTGAACCACAGCACCCTCACATCATCATGGATTAGATTGTTAATTTTCTGTCTGTTTTTGGTTCTGTTTTTGCTCAAGTTCACGTATCAACTGACTCATGAAAGTGATATGAATTATTTTGTTTCAACGCAGATTTCCAAGGTTTGCTGTATTGAATAACCAGGATTTTATATCACTTATCCAAAGAAAACAATCGCCCAAAGGCCTGCATTACCTGCACTTCTACAAGTTTCAGAGCATTTTTGTGTGCAGCAGAGGGGCTTGCCTGTCAGTATATCACACAAGGTTTTGTGAAAACTGGGTCAGAATGAGGCAAAAGATTTGAAAGTGGAAAATGTGCACCTATGCTTATTAAAGCATGTCAGGCTGTGGGATTGATTGAACTACACGGGGTGTCTAACTTGAGGCAAAGAACATTTATATTTTGAGACTTTTAGATAAAGATATTTCAGTGAGCATTACATCGATTGCTCTCAGAGAACAGCAGTTGCCAAGATGTGAGAGATTAGAGATGTCAAGAAATTTTTAACCAAATATTCCTCATTCACATTCCCTCAACACATGGCTTTTATGAATAAATTCTCTTTTTATTGTTCAGTGAGGTTGATAATAAAACATCCATGTCATAGAGGTCAGCACAGCGCCTGATTTTCTTCTACAAAGTGAGACTTGTACAGTGCATTAGGCTGGCTGCATTGGGGAAAGAGTGAGACAACTTCAATGTGTCTGCTTTTACCTTACAGATGTGCCCTCATATCCTCTTTTATTTCCTTTTATCATCAAATTATTCTCATACAATATTCTTAGAGTGTTCTTCTCTTTTCTTTCCCTCATTGTTGTGAGGTGATGTCACCTTGACATGAAGGTAGAAACATCTTGCATTCCCCCTGCCGTTCTATCTATGGGCTGACCTGTGGGTCATGTGGAATTCTCAACGGGTATGGACTCGCAGCAGAGCGTCTACCTTTATCTAATTATATGACAGCTTCAAGGGAGGGAGAGCTGCGGCTCCACGATCCCTTCATGGTGCCTAATATCCCATTCCTTTTCATATTGAATCTTTTTGTTCAAAGCAGCCCTTTAATGCTCACTGCACCCTCAACACCCAGGCTCTGGAAGAGAGGGAAGAGGCACAGGCACGAAGCTTCAAGCAGGAAAGAGTGAATAGTTAGCTTCTCCAATCACACCTATTGAAGGATGTGTCAGATAGATTGCATCACTTCATATTTAGGCCCATCCTAAAGTTTTTTTTTCTGTGTGAGGCCTTTGGTGACTCAGAGCATCATATGAAATTGGTGTGTGTGTGTGTGCATGTGTGCGCGCGCGCCCATGTTGAGTGTGTGTGAGGAACAGATGCACAATTTTGATGTCTTTGATCTTTATCTAAAAGCCCAGTTAGATTTAGATCAGAACATCAGAATGCTTTATGCATGTCATTACCACAGTGAGTAATAATTCATGTTAATGCTACAGAATGGCTTTGTGTATACTGCAAACCCTCAGTCTCACTGCTGCATCTTTCATGAATGAGAAATCAGGTATTTGGAGTCATGTTTACTTAACTGTATGTATAAAATTAATCAGGACTGCTTATGATTTGCTACCGATTTGTCACATCTAACTTACTGTCATGTTCATTCAGTGGTCTTGAATAAAATTGTAAAGGTTCCCTGACTGATAGACAAAGGGAACCCAGTGAACCCTTACAAAACAAGTATCTGACATTTTCTAGGGGTCCACAATTAATCAAATATTAGCCTAATAGTGAACACAATTTGACTTTCTGCAATTAAATGGACATCCACTGCAATAATAACATTTAAAATGCATGTTCCACTCCTAAAAGACTCAGGCATATCAAATCATGTGCTTCCTAAACTAACAGCCAGCCACCAGTGGGCAACTGTGATAAAAGTGTGACCATTTCTGGGGGAGCTGTTGCATGCCACTGTTTGCACCCTGCTGTGGCAGCTGGTGCAAAATTACCTGGATGTAGCGGCCAGAGTTGTAGAGTAATACACAACAGAGCAGACGGAAAAAACAAACATTTAAATGCCTGGGGCGGAGGGCTACTCCCTCAAAACAGATGAACATCCATTGTTTGGAAGTATTTCCAATTTAGGGCAATTGATGTTGGGCAAGAACAAATCGTATGCAAAGACTGCATGAGACTTGTGTCTGCACCCCAAAGTAACACAACTAACTTGTTCAACCACTTGACAAAACATTACAAACTGTGGGGAAATAAATGCATGATAACATTATCATAGGACTTTGAAAAACTAAGAGAAAATACTGTCCAGCATCAACCAAAATAAGTAACAGTCTCCCAGACGCAGTGTCAATTGGAAAGGAAAGGATGATGCCACTTCAAATTGTTGTGAGGTTTTTAATAGAAAACGTAAAATTATTTCTGCGCATGTATCAGCACCTTCTAAACATTTTCAGTATTTTAACAATACAGCAATAAATAATAATTACAATTTTGGTCACAATAATTGTGATATGACATTTTCATACTCAGACATCCTCAGATGTCTGAGTCACCTCAGTTGACACCTTTGGATATGAAAAGCAGCAGCTCTGGGTATCTGAGGCTTTGCTATTCAGGGTTCGCCATGGGTTAATCACTTTGGTACAATCACTTTCATTTTTAAATGTTGAATAAGTAGGATTTATCAGTTGCTGTTTGTAAATGCACCAGAAAGACAGTTGATTGTTAAGTCTCTATACAGAGGGGTGTACTATGAAGCAAGATTAATGGGTTAGCGAGGTAGGTTGAGACTAGAGTCAGAGTTTTCAGTTTTAACCTGAATAGATCACCCTGGTAACTTAGGCTGAACTCGTAACCTGGTCTGGAGCATGTGATGTTCACAGTTTCAGATTAAATCGCCTGTAAAAAGGGCAGTTCTTTGACTAATTCTTTTCCTGATGATGTTCTTTATGAGCAATATAGGTTCTGAGATGAGGGAAGAAGTTATATACAAAGTTGCTGAGCTGCATATTAGTAATACCACCGAACAAAACCGTATTAGGACGGCACAAACTGTACGCATGTTTGGTGGTGCAGAATTTTTTTTTTTTCTATTTCCTTCAAGCCACATTAACATTTTAAATTTTACTCAGCAGATCATCCACATCAACTGAAGGATGAAGCAGCTTTAGACACTTTGACTGATATTTTAATGCTTGATCCTGATTCACTGTCAAGTCTGTTTAGCACTGCTGATATTGCAGCTCAGAACACTGATTAGATTTAATTATTCTATCATATTTCTTACAGATAATATTCAATCAATAATATACATTTTTTGCTTTGATTTGGCCAAAAAGTCAAGCGATTTTCACATATCCTTCACTATAGGCGGTGTCAGATCGACAGTATCATGTGTAAATATGGTTACATGTTTAATGTGTTGTCACATTAGAAATAAATGATCCAGCGATCCTCTCTTGCCTTATTTGAAGAAACAGTGTTGCTTTTTGCTGTAATATAGTTTTTATATTCCACATAGCTCTCCATTATAACAACATGTTAATCTTGACTGAAGTGGGTGGCTCCTGATTGCTCCACTTTGTGCAGAAGAAGACTCAAATGATGCACCAAACACCCCCTTTTATGTGACCACGCACAAAGTCTGAAGAAGAAAGCCTCGGCTAACAAAACAAGTTAAGAAGGGTTTGTCAAGCCAGCTCATGCAAAAAAAAGCCTGGTTATTGTGAGTTTCCTTCATAGTACAGCCCACAGGATGTCAAATTTTGACATTTGGGTTGGTAAAGGATCCCAAGCACAGCATGACAGAATAAGAAGGTACAGGCAGAGGGCGGGGTCTCTGTACATCACCTGCTCTGGTCAGTTTTGGGTCATGAGCAGGGATTATTTTGAGTCAATGCATTGTGTTTTGGGGGAAATGCCGCATTGTCTGCCACCAGAAAAAGACATCAAAAAGTTCTGCTCTAAGCATTTTTTTCCAGGACAACTAATTAAAAAATATATGAAGTCCAACCAAATTAAGACAATATTATGGTTTTAATCTCCGTTCAGATACAATGGACCAAATCTGGCCACCTGACTGTGATAGTTCAACTACACTGAACTGTGCACTGTTGTTATGAAGAAAAAGCTCTGATAAGTAACTCCCCTGATAGTCATATTTACAATTCAACTTCTGTTAAATAAATGTTAAATTAATCAAAACTGTTTAGTCAACTGTTACCCTGCCTCCAGCCATTATGCTAAGCTAGGCTAAACGTACCTTCACTCCCGCTCTGCAGTGCACAAGAGACTAACACCATTCTTCACATCTTATTTTAAAGAGCAAAAAAGTCTACTTCCCAAAACCATGGACTATTCTTTCAGTGATTAAATTTATCAATTTATTACAGTTACCTTTTAAATTATTCAGTGCATCACCTATGATTCAACTGAAGAAGTTCAACTTCCCTCTTATGAACACAATATACTGAAGGTTCCACAGAAATACATGTCCTTCGACAACAACACAGGCTCAAAGGAGATGATATGAGGACAGATATTAACCTGCAAGTGCTTCAATGTGGCACAGAGGCAAACAGTGAACACCCGCTGGGAGACAGAAGACTGATAGAGAGATGCGGTATTGAGGTCATGCCTGCACCCAGTTCTAGTTCAGCCGGGAGATGCATGAA
>JAJHUR010006051.1:20215-37546 GCA_027495735.1 Lutjanus campechanus | reverse complement strand
GGAGTGAAGAAAGAATCAGTACATGCTCTACCCTGATGTTCCCTTCAGTTCTGGAGTTTCGGTCCTCTGGGATAGTCTTTAAACATTCAAGGTCATGATGAACCTATGCCCAAATAAGGTCAGACCCAACACAGTGAATTAGCTCATTGGTCTGTAAATCCAAACACAAGGAATCACAAGGTCGGAGACGACAGTTCCACACCCCTGGCTCCACAGCTCAGGGTCAGTGTTATCCAAACCAGATGACAGTTACGTCTTCTCCGTTCAGTGAGACAAGACAACGCCTCTCCGACCTCAGCCGCCATAGCAACACTATCAGGTTGTTCCCTTGTTTATCTGAAAGGAGAAGGCGGCTGTGTTAACTGTCTGGAGGAGAGACAGTATGTCTGTTAAAAGTTAGTGCAGGTCTCTCAATGGCTCCAAGGCCTTAGCATGTTGCCTACAGATCGGAACATTCCCTAACACCATCTATCCCCTTCTATCCTACCTACCTACATACCCACCTACCTTCCTCCTTACCTATGCCTACCTACCTTACTACCCCCACCCACCTGCCTACATACCAAGCCCCCCATATACCTACCTACCTACCCTCTCTGACAGATTTTCAGAATTCAATCCAGTTCAGTTCATTTCAATTAAACAAAGTGTTGCTTGATAGTTGGATACAATCTTACAAAAAATAAACCTAACTAAACTTAACATTTTGGAAATCCACTTACTTGCTTTCTTATCAGGAGTTAGATGAGAAGTTTGATTCCACTGTTGTGTTTGTATGCCATATATGAAGCTATTGCAGAAACCAGTTAGCTCAGCTTAGTTTAAGGGTGAAACAGGGTGAAACAGCTAACTTGATCCTCTTAAATGGTGCATCTACCTACCAGTTCCTTTAAAGCTCACTGTTAACATGATACATCTTGTTTGTTTAGTCTGTACAAAACCTGTGCTGAAAAAATGACACAAGACTGAGACTAACTTGTTAGTTAGCTCTGAAGGTGCTTATGAGTGGATTTTGGTCTTTGTTTTAATTTAAGCTGAGCTAATTGGCTGCTAGCATTAATGTCATAATTTACAAAAGAGATATAGGAATGGTGGCAATCTTCTCAAACTCTTGGCCAGAAAACTTCCATACTATTATAGAGTCTCAAAGGCCATTTTGCAGGTTATTATATTTTGTAACTTGTTTTCAATATGTACATTTGTCCAAAAAGGTTGTATGCTAAAGTTAGCATGCATTTAACCATTGCTGTAGTGGAATTCTATGTAGTTAATTTATGTAAGCCTGCTATGTGAAGTCACCTGAAAAGGACAACCATTAGCACGCTCAGTGACCCACTGACTGACTGCTGCTTCATGTGAAGGTCCATTTATGCCTGGGTGTTACCTACTAACATTAATGGTGATATGAAGTTTTAACTATGCCTAACGCCCATCTCTGTAAGTGGCTGTTAGGCATTTGTGTGTTTTCTGAAGCGTACTGCTCTATGGTCCAAGGAGTTCAGTTGTGGTGTCTTACAATAAAGGTATATTAAATGTAAGTTAAAGTGTGTTGCAGATGTAGTCAGTTTGAACTCAAAATGCATGGAGAGAGTTTCAAAAAAGGTCTTAAAAGGTATTATATTTAATTTACATTCTTACATAATGACCTACATCAGTATGTTACTTAACCTACATCAAAGACAAAAGCCTTATTTAACCTAAAACAGGTTCAGGCTCAGACCAGTCTGGGAGTTTTCACCCTGGTGCCTCCAAGAACAATTATAAAACAATTGGATGAAGTTCAGACTGGGTGAGAATTTCTGGGCGCTGCCCAGGTTTGGTTATATAAATGGATTAAATCACAACAGGGCCTATCAATCAAAGTCTGAAGTGAAGACACCACATTCTCATAAACAGGTTATCAGGTTACGAGGCTTGTAGACTGCTGGCTGTCCAGACTGCTGGCTGTCCAAACAGGAAATACACCTTTTTGTTGAGGACAGAACGTTCAACTACTTGGCTCGATCTAGGAAAATATGGCTTTGGTTCAAATAATTATGTTGCATAAGTCACATGCCATGTTTCTTTTGTTTGTTTTTTTCTTTTTTGTGAGCAACACATTCAACGATCATCTTGCATCACTCTGTGGACCTGTGACTTACTGTGGTCTTTGAGTGGGTTTTAGGGGGTCCCCAGCAGAAGAAGGACATTTATTGTTCATTTATTTATTTATATATATATTTTTTAAACTGCCTAAAATCCAGATAATGAAATGAGAGGCCAGGAGGCCGCAGGCTTATATAATGGTCCTCCCCTCCCTTTAAGAAAACAAACCACGTAAAGCAGAAAATATTAATATTAATAAAAGCTAACTTAATATAATTTCAGCAAATTGCAACAAAAAAGACAACAACACAATACCGTGAGCAGAAAAACTAACCAATAAACAGCAATCCAGAAAGACATGAACAATATGTTAAAAACTGAAAAAAACAAACAAAAAAACAGCATATTTAAACATACAAGTCCAGAAATAATTAAACATAATGAATTAAATGCAATAACAATTTCCTGTTATTAATCTCTTAAGTTGATGAGGTTTTGATAATACGTGCTTCTGCATGCCATATCTGTACTCCACAATATTTGAGGGACTACTGGCCATGTCTTTAAAAAAGAAGGTGAATGTGATCAACATGTCTAGTATCATATGCATGAACTTTAAAAAAAAATAAAAATATAATAATAATAATAAAAATGACAAAAATAAATATTTCTATATAAACTGATATCTGATAAATTTTTATGTCATATACTGGAAGAATGTTCACTTTTCAGAACAGGGAACCAGAGGACACGACCCAAACAAGTTTTGGATAATTTGGACTTTTATTACATTTTTTGGAAGTTGGATCATGTGAAGAAATAGGGGTGGCCATTTTGATTGATTGTCATATAGTTTGAATTATTATTTTATTTGCTTTTAGGTTTGAAGATGATAGTCAATAAATGATCAGAGGGGATTCCTTGACACAAAATCCTATCCAGTTGTGGGTCTAACGTGCATATATTGCCAATATTTTAAAATGACAACATAAAACACATATTTATGCGCACGGTGAATCAGTCTCTTACATCTTTCCTTATATGCCGTAGGTAGAGCAAGTTTTCTTCCTTTCCGGTCAGAAACATTACAGCTAAGACTCACGAAAGCTGCGTACTGGTCGTAACCCACAGGTGAGTCATAAGAGGTTTTATTTGGGTCGCCAAATAAATAAATTTGCGGAATTTCTTCCATGGTCTTAAGATTTATATCTGTAGTACACCTTTCATAAATGTGTGTATATATTTTCCTGATGAGAGGAAAAAATCAGAGCCTGTTAATACCATTGAAATACACTTATTTTGTGTATTTATAAAGCAGGATAATCCTAACTCAGCCTAATTTTCATTTATGCACAAATTAACTCCTCTCTGTATGCTTGGATGCCGACAGTCTGATGTAGCCTTCATGCAGAATTTCACCACAGTTGGTGAGGTCATCAGTAAAGTGATGAGTAAGGCTTTACACATACCCTGCTTTTTGCCATGTCTGTCTTCAGTCTCAGTTTATTGGTTCGTCTGTCCTCCAGCGATGTGGGAACCCATCAGATATCATCTGATGACAATTGAGAAGCAGGAGTCTGTTTATATAGATTAGTGCTCAAGCATATCTGGTGACAGAGCAAGTTCCCGGTGTTGTCAGGGTGAATGATAACGTAAGAATGTTGGTATGAGTGTGAGTCGGTCTGTGAACATGATGGGATCCTTTTTTGGTGTTGTTTAGTCCCACAGAGTTACACTCACTTGCGCTCTCAAAAGGTGTGTGTAAATTGCTTACTTACCGCACAAACTGCAAGGCCACTTGCAAAAACAGCAACAGCTCCTCCGCACCACTTAGATGTGGTTTTATAGGTTTGCCACTGTGTCACTGGGGTTAATACGGGTTGGTTTTGTGCCCACGGCGTGTGAATTTTTAGAGCAACAACGAAGCTTGAGCCAAACCAGTTTTATACAGTTAATGTTCAGCAACACCACTGCATAAATGTGGCTTATTCCACCACAAGCTGTGCCTTCAGAAAGTGCTTTATTTTTATGGCTCATAGCTCATTTCAGAAAGCGCCGCACTTCATCAGATCACATCAGATTAGACACGTTATGAACTCTGTGTTGGCAGCAAACAGTTTCTTTGCCACTCCAACAAGTAGAAGAGGCCAAATCCTGTTAGGTAAAAATTATTTGGTTTGAGGTTATGGCTGGTTACAAACCAGTTTAATCAGGGTTAGTTTGGTTCTCAATCGGAGAACACAAGTGGGACGTATTTTCTAAACACCTCCTACGAGCAAATAATAAATAACCACAGTGATAAGAGGTTGACAAAATGTCAGTCTATACCTGAGCTTTTTTACTTCCTAATAGGCATCGGCCCCGAAAATCCAGTGCCAGTCAGGCTCTAATTAAAATGCTTAGAATTTAAAATTCAATAAATGTACGAAGAATCAATCAGTTTCACAACATCTCTGTGAGTGTCATTCTCTGCATCTCCTTTTTCTGCATTTGAATAATATATTTCACACTGTAGCCCCGTATCATATTAACCTATAATTCCTCCAGAGTCATATTACTTATGCAACATGTAGGAAGATGTGACATGAGTGTCACATGAGCACACTTTATTTTTCCACTTCAGTCTACGGCAGTTGAACCACTTGTCTTGACAAGTCGTATAAATTGAATTCTGTGAAGTTTTGCCTGTGAATGCTTCCATTATCACTATAATCATTGAAAAAGGTACAGTCGTCCATGCTACACTGTAAAACCCCAATCCATCCATCAGTCAACAAAAATATTCAGGACTGTCTCAATAACATGAAAACTCTATGTTCATTTGACACACTCATCCCTAATGATACTGACAGGAATATTCCATGTAAAAATGAGTCAAAACCATGTTTATTTTTAAACCATGTTTATTTTTATATGCAAGTGACAAATAAACAACAGCAAACAGCTGGGAAAATATGTTGAAATTTTAATTTTGAATTCAACAAATATATGAGTTTCAGAATATCTTTGTATATTATCTTTATGTTTTGTATTTAACTGTGTTCCTCCTATCATATGAACCTATGATTCCTCGAGGTTATATTATTTATGCAGTATGTTGGAAGGGCTGACAGATGATAACACTTTCCATTTCCACTTCGGCATGTGACAGTCAAACCTGTCCTTGCAAGAAGCTTTGCCAATGAATGCTTCCATTATGATCATAACTATTCAAAAGGTACACCTGTCTACACAACTACACCGTAAAGGTAAGTTTTAAAAACAAAACATGAAAACCATATCAGCAGACTTCCCAGAATGCATTGTTTGAGAGTTAAAGCTGTCCTGAGACCCTTCTTCTTTGTATTTTGAAGAAAACATGCATGATAAAAAACTTGCTGTTTGTCTCTAATACACTTTAAAATGAATGTTGATGAAGGTTTGTGCTGAATTCAGTCCCTGCTGCCTTTCTCACGCTCATGTGATGCACTTCCTGGAGCGGTTTCACATATTGTCTTTTGTGCCGATACTGCAACAATGTAGGCCAGCTACAGCAGGAACTGTGGCAGCTATGAGTTCTCTGAAAGGTAAGTTGCACGTTACACACAAACTGGAAAAAAAAAAAATGTAAAAGGAAATCAAATTTGTTTGTAATGTTCGTCAGTGTGACCGAAGAGTTGTTGGTTCAACCTAACATCTTAAGCTTATTTAACATGTTTTGTCAAGTACAACTGAATTATTATGAAGTTTATCTGGCTAGAAAAGTTTAGTTAATCATTAAAAATGAGCTCATATTGTCTTTTCAATTTCAGTCAAAAGTTTTATCTTGCTATCTGAATCTATGTATATTTGACATATATATTCTATCATGATATGCACTTGTCATGAATACTGTATAGCACGTGATAAAACAAATTTATCTCCCAGCGCACCCCTCCCCTCAGGAGTTGCTGGGAAAGCACAGCCAGAAGTCATGATGCGTACCTCTTTGATGGAGTCTGCTGCATACAGGTGTTCAATGAGCTCACAAGGAGTCATCGGGCATATATCATCAATCTGTTTTCACTGCGTCTGTCTGCGCACGTTACTGGTCTGTCTGCCTGTCTGTCTGGGTTTCTTCTGGTGACATTTTGTCATTACTATGGGCTCAAACGGATTTAAAGAGATTATTGTCGCAATACTTTTGTCATTTCACAGCAGCACAAGCACATTACACTCTGCCGCGCTTATAAACACACCTCCTGTCACTAATTGCCGCTAATGTCCCTATAACGCGTTAGGAGAACATGTTAGCTGAGCTGTTTGTTCTAATACAGCAGGGAGCTGTCTGAGGTTCACTGTTTATACTGGTGACAAAACAAATTAGGCCCCTATTTGCATGCTTTGAAAGACATTTAAAGGGTTATAGTTATGCTAAATTCTTCGCTTATGAGGGCAGCAGTGATTTGAGCAGGGCTATGCAGCTGTGCCTCTGCATGTTTGCTTATGTAAGAAAGAGAGGAAGAGGAGAACAAAAGAAAGAAACTGACTGCTTTATGAGACCTAAAATACAGTAATTGCAGGGTAGACTGTGCAAGGTTGCGGCTTGGGATGGTTGGAACAAGTCTTAATGCTCCAATCAGAAAAAATGCTAGAGTGATGGTACTCATACTGCGCATTGGGAAGACAGACGACACATTCAACATCTGATACTGCATTTATTATATTTAAAAAAAGACATTTTTATGAAAGCAAGTTTCTGATGAGCTGTATTTTTGACAGACTGCCCTGACCTTTTATGAATTAATCAAATCTTACCAAGTTTGAATCCTTGTTTTGTTGACTTGTAAGTCACATGTTTAGCATGTATGTAGGTCAATGTGTCAAGCTAGCACATGATGTTCTGTCTTGGCTCGTAGGAGACAAAAGTTTGTTGCATTGCAAATTGTTACATTTGTCCTGTTTCAAGGCAGGCCTGTGTTCTACCTATAAATAAACAGAACTTAACTGTTATGTGATAAATATTACCAAATAAATACATTTTCAGGACACTCTGCTTATTGAGACACAAAAAGTTAATATGGTGCAACCGTCCCTTGATCATATTGCAACTCTCCCCAGGGTTGGGGTCAGCTGACTTCTTCCATTCAAATAAATATTGTGAACAGTATGTTACATGTAATCATCTTTAAATCATGCGGGATAATTAGCAGACAACTGTAAGATTAATGTAGAAAGATTTGGTTGGTCTGGTCCATATAGTTTCTGAGTACTGTCCCACAATGCACAAATGAAAGAAAGTGAGTTGTAAATGACTCTTTAAGGACACAGTCAACATTTAATACATCATACAAGTGAATCAACAGTATCCAGTAAAATGCAGGAGTGACAGACTTTCACTGGTGAGCTCATTGCAGTGTCACCACCACCGACTTTCTCTTGGCTTTCTGCTTTGTTACTTACTTCATCACTTACTTGCTTCTCGTTGTCTGTCCTGTGTTAATCTGTGTGTGATGAATTCCTTCCAAGGACTTCGGATTGCCCCACTTTTCCTTCAAGCCTTAACATGAACGTGAAGAGCTGCTAACATAATAGCACAATTACATAATGGCTGCTTCATGTTGTCAAAACATCTAGCGAACCAGCCTGTAAGGAATGAAGATAAAAGGTTCATACATTGCCAGATTTGTTATATAAATGTGTTTTTTTTACTCGTTGCATAATTTTTTAGATAATTTAAAAAAATGAGTGTTGCCCTTTTATTGACATTGAAAGTTATATTCCCACAATACTGACAAAATCTGAATTTCTCTCTGCAAGGGCACTGCTAGATGACTATTTTATCATGATGTGACTGATTCATGATGACATGCAATAACCAACCGTTAAGATTTCTTTTCTTTTTTTTTCACTGCACTGCATAAACATTGCCCTAGTTTTCACAGCTGGACTTCAATCGCTGTAAAATACACTGTAAAAAAAACCATGCAGGAATTTACTGGAATCAATTAATCTTTTCTCATTAACTTAATGTAAATATACAAGTTTTAGTTCTTTGAAGCCTTTTGACTTGCAATGATGACTTGAATGAATGTTCTGTACAGAGTTTGATCGACTTTAATTCAGTTTCTAAAGAAACATGACCAGCATATTAGCTTTTTTTTGCTATTAGACTTCCTAGTATGCACTGATTGAGAGTTAAAATTCTTCCGAGACCCTTCTTTTTTTATACACAAAGAAGTTGCAAAAACTCAAAATTTTCAAGGCAACTGCCTTCATGTTTGAGTTTTGAATCAAACTCAAATTCTTCTTTCATATTTATCATGTTATATAATCTTTTAGTTTTAGAAACCTAAAAAAATGTATTTCAAAAATTGTTTATGATTTTTCATGATTTGGATGCTTGAGAATTAAATCGTTACAACTGTATATATAACATTAAATTATTAACAGTTATTTACTTTGGCTTTAATGAATTTACTCAACAGTTTTTGAAATCCAAAACTCAAAGATTCATGTTTATCTGAAGAAGAAAAGTAAATCTTCTCAACAAAACATTATTAGTCTGTAAAACTCTTCCTTTCATTCAAAACTTAAGAGTTTGATTTGGGCTCAAAACTCAAAAATCTATTGAAGCAAGTTGCCTTGTGTGAGAAAATGTTGAGTTTTCTCAACTCTTTTGTTTTTACAGTGTATCATTTAGCCTGAAATGAAGCGGTCTCTAATATGCTTCAAGATCAGTCATGATCGCGTATCTCCAAAATAATGAAAACAATAATGAAAACACTGAACCATGATGAAGGCTAGTATGAATTCCTTCCCTACTCTGTTACGCTTACAAGTGAATAAATTATAATAAATGTTAAATGATATAAATCATATATCTGATATATTTCAGTGTGACTGATGAGTTGTTGGTTCGACTTAGTATCATCAGCTTATTGAACGTGTTTTCTCATAGAACTTGAATACAATTTGTCTTTTCAACTTAAAAAAATAGGCAGCCCGGACACTTATTTTTTAAAGTTAAAATAAATAGTCTGTTTTTACAGTGTACATATAAATGTCATTATAGGAGCCATTTCATGCTGAGAAAAGTCCCTCTGCTGACCCATTGCTGCTTCATGACCCAACACATCAGGCAGTACACTATAATGATCAATCTTATTGATGATTCTGTTTGTTCATACAGAAGGATCCTCAAAGTTGAAACTGATTAAAAAGTTCTCATAATCTGATTTTGATGAATGAGAATTTTTATTGCACATTCCATGCAGTAATTACTAGATAATGAACTAATAAAAAAGACTGCACTGATAATCTATATGTGGTTTAAATTATTTGATGACTATATAAACACACTGCTGCGAACCAATTTGTCTGATACGCCGCCTAAAACACTTCCGAAGTTTTTAATTTAAAAATTCAAAATGCCTCAGACAGTTTGTAAGGCTCAAGTTCATTCAGTGGAAAATAAATAAATACATGAATATCGCTATAATAATAGCATCTTCAAAGCCCAAACTTTATTTCTTTTGGGGAGGGGGAAAAATAACATCTTCAAAGCCAAAACTGTATTTCTGCTGGCAGAACGATTAGGATTCCGCTTTTAAGAAGAATGATGAGAGAGGCTGATGTAAGCTTGCAGGGGTAGAGCAGCAAATTGCACACTGTAACCCCATTACCACCCTTGGCTGACTGAAGATAGCACCCTACAGGACCTCCATCATCATTTGTGCTGACTCTCTATACAGCCAGAAGGGATAAGGGAGGAGCACCCTCCTGTGGGGAGAGATGGGAGGACTCCTCTCCACTGTGAGGGCAAGAATCACTGTAGTGTTTATGTAACATGACAAGGAATATATCTCTAATTATTCCTCCTCGAGGTGTTGTAGGGCCAAAAGCGAAACATAATCTTTGTGAAGAGCCCAAAACCCATTATACTGCTTGAATGCATTCATTTGTTCATTTTTCTTTTTTCAAAATGGTTCAACCTGTAGAATCATCCAGTAAGGTGTATTTCCAAATGAGACTTGGTTGCATTGTAAGAAAAATAAATAAAATTAAATAAAAATTTTAAAAAAAAGTTGAGAAAAATAATTTCAAGCCAGCTGTCTTCACTAAAGTTGAGTTTTAAGTCAAACACAAACTGGTTTTGAAATGAATTTTTTGAAAGTTTTGCCTTTTGTTGAGATAATTAACTTTTCTTCTTGATAAGCCTGTAGTCGTCTACAAATACATTTAATTTATGTTAATGTTTATTATTATGTCAATTTTCAGTCAGTGTTTCAAACAGTAATTTGAACCACTGACTAAAGGTAATAACTCACACCCTTAAAAATCTCTAACATAACACAGCAGTAGAGCTAAAGAAGTGTGGACTTTACAGTATTCTTATTATGATCGTAAATTATAAAAGGAAAAACAAATGTCCTATAAAAAATATCCACTCTTCTCAACCAAAGGCCCGTTCACAGGCGCTCACTGTCGTGGGGGCAAATTCTATGCTGTTTTTCAAATGACACTGAATAGCTTCTGGGTGTGTTTTGATATTTGAATATCTCTTCAGTACCTTCAATAAATTCAGCAATACAGTGTAAGTGGATTATGTGTGGATGTGCTTTTGCTATTCTCACTTTTATAATCCCATCCTGAGGATATGTCTGTAATTTACTTTACTGTGTCCTTTTCTGCCTGGTTTGAAATAACCGATATTACTGTATAGTGTATACTGTACATCTCATGTTTATGCACCATCGCTTTCACAGTCTTGTCGTTTTCTCGAGCTTTAAATGACAAAGCACCTGTCTGCACGTTAGACTGTCTGGTTTCTTCTGTTGGATTTCACACAGATGTAGCTTCACATACATTGGTGGTTGGGAGGGTTGGAAACACAGCAGTGAGTATTAAAAAAATACTAGACAGTTGTAATAAATTGTAGTTTTTACTCCATGTCTCTTTTTTGTAAAACCTCGCATTTAAATTACCCACAATTAACCCATCCCAAGTCCCGCCCCTTTTGGAACCATGGCCTTGACTCATATGCTGAAGAGAAAAGAACATGTTCAAAATCATTTAAACGGAGACCTATAGACGCAACATGTATAGTTACATCTTAAATTAGCTAAAGTTTGACAACAAAACACAAATCAATTGTCAGCTAGCTAGTTAGCTAGTATTTTGCTCTGTAACAAAACTCCAATTAATTTGTTAGCTGATCTACATCAGTCTGTAGCTAGCCAGTTACATCTGATAGCTAATATTAGTATAGTGCTAGCCAACTAGCTAATTAGCTACATCAGTCATCCGCTAGATAGTTAGCTAGTGTTTGCTAACATTAGCTAACTTAAGATGTGACTATATGTTGCTTTTACAGGTCACCTATCCACCCACCCAAATTTTGGTTCTCTTTTCAACATAGACATAGAATGTGTAAGTACAGAAAAGAAGGAAAGAAAAAGTTCACCGAGGTTCCACCGGGCACTATGCTTGGAGGACAGAGAAAAAAGGGGGCGGGGCTTAGGAAGGGCCAATTCAAATACAACTGCAGACAACTGACATCACTTGTGGCGATCAGATTTTGTACAGCTTGCCCTGTATCCACAAAAAGTTTTAAGCTACTTCTATCACAATTATATTTATCATGTTATATAATTTGTTGTTGGAATGTTTCATTTGAAATGTTGCTGGGCTGATGGGCCTCTTCTTCTCTCTTTTGACTCAGTTAGGGAGTTGTTGTTTTTTCTCCAGGTTTTCAAGGAAGCAATTAAAGTGTCTAATGTAAGGAGACTGTCAAGTTTTTTTTCTGTTTCTGCCTGTAAAAAATCAAAATGGCAGCCTGCGATCATTTTGAGATTTCTAAATTTGGGACATCATAGTTTTCCACAAAAACTGGAATGCACCAAAAAGGAAACGTTTCAGATCTCTGAAGTATTTACTGTGATGTGTTTCCTATGTCAAGCACGTTTTAAGCCTTTGGAAGATGGTTTTCACATCATCCTGACATGAAATGTAATCAATGTCTCCCCAGAGGTGAGAAAATCTTGAATCTAAGATCTTACGAAATGATTCTGTCGTATAAATATAAAGCTTAGTGGTGATCATTAAAAGCTGACAGTTATAATCTGCGTGTGGCAGGTCACATTGAGCGGACTGAATAAAACAGTGAATGCCCGCACATCATTTTTAAGTGAGTGAGCTCAGGGGAATCAAGATTAACTGGCGATATTTGCACTACTGCCTTACACCACAATTGCTGAGTGGTTTGTTCTCAGCTATTAGTGAAATCAAGATCTCGGATATTGAATCTGTTTTGCAGCTGGCTTCATGGGGCTGTGCTTGCTGCTGTGTTTACCCTTGCAGGCTGCAGTCCAAAGCTTAGGAAGGAGTGCAGCGGAGATAAGCGCAGCCGTGGGTTTAGCTCCTAGCTTTTGCCAGGGGTCCTCAGCATGGGTTGCGGCAGCAGCTGGGATGCCCGAGTCTAACTCTGCTTTTGTAGAAGTCGCAGCAGGGTGCAATAGCAGGAGCGGGGAGTCAAGCTGCTCGTCCTCCTTAATCTGGTACAGCAGTTTCCTATCTAGCTCTTTTATCAGCTTCATGTTACACGCAGGGCCATAGTCAGACCCCATCTTCTTCAGTGGCCTATCTACTAATAATATCCAGACACAGCAGTGGTTCCCAACCTTTTTTCCCTTAAGGGACCCCTTTTCTATCACTGAGTAAAATGACAAGCCCTGACTAAGTGACATGTTTTATGGATATTTCATGTTATATTCAAAACTGATAAAAACAGTGCAGAATAACTGATAAACCGTACAATTAACCAAGATGGAGTACACATTAACTGAAGGAACTTTGCAGGAATGAGCGATTTAGATGACTTTAGAACACATATTTCCTATTGCATCAGAGTTTTGTGATATTTTTAGGAACTTTCTATCCAGTTATATGCAACACTTTACTTGAAGGGGTATGCATAAGACTTATTAAACTGTCATAATCACGTCATGACACCTGTCATGAACATGAAGGAGTCTGTACGAATGTTTATGACTGGTGTCTTTAAGTGTCAGTGTAAATTTTGTCATTTTAAATCCAAAGTTGACATAGTGTGAGACGTCTCTAACATAAACCAAGACAACACAACCTGTCAGTGTCTTTTTTTATGATAACTTGACATGATCAAACTTATAGAAACTGTTTAGCCATATGTTTTACTTCACAGTGTCATATGTGGTTGGTTTCGATACTGGCCATCATGAGGCCATCATTAGTGTGTTATTTAACCAGTTAATACTTTACTTGACCCCAAGTGGTACCCTTTGGACTTGTCGTTAAATGTTATAAGGTCAGTTTGATAACAGAGTGCAGCACCAAGGTGATCAGTTATCTGAAGGACTGATAGTGCTCAGCTAGTTTACTTGTTGCTAAGTAGGCTAACTGCTGTTATCTTTTGGCGTTAGCTAGTTAGCTCGGTTAGAGCTGTGGAGCCAGCTGACTAATATGCTGACTCAGGGCTGCCAAACTCAGCAAGAAAACCGCCCTTGTACTGTATCCCCTATCAACCTGACTACTAGGTTGACAAACAAAGACATTGTTGTCATAAAAAAGACATTGGCTCTATTACTATCAAGTTGTCACAATCAAGACATCTCAAAATATATCAACTGTGCATTAAAAATGACATTATTGACCAAATTACACTTAATGACGACAGTGTAATGACAGTCTTATGCACAGCCCTTCAAATAAAGTATTACCCAGTTGCCTGTCTGTATTATGTCTTTTTTTTGCAACAGTCATAGATACATAATGGGTGTCCTTTGCTTCTGTTAGCTCATCGTAGCTCTTTGGGAGTTTTAACTGTGTACTTTTTTTTTTTTTAGCAGAAAGTAAATCCTTGTTGAATATAGTTTGTTGTTAGGTCTTCACCATGCCGTTATCCTGTGAGATTTTTAACTTTATGTCTTAATTAATAAATAAAACTAATGTTTTTAAAATAACAATTTCATTTAGTTTTCTTTACAGAAAGGTATGACATGATGAAATATACGCCAACTTGATATTATACACAAAAAAGCGCACAAAAAAGTTATTTTTTACACCCCTTAAAAATCGAAAAGGCCACACGACCTCCAATAGGGATCAGGACCCCCAGGCTGGGAACCAGTGACATATCAGGCATCAAGCATTGTAAACAGTAATGTATGGCAAAGGGTAATTCATCAGCAACAGCATGCTGACACAAACAGGTTCACAGAAAATGTGTGTTTTTTGGAGACAGACGCGATATAGAAATCTCGCACCACTGCCTCTGTCTGTGTTTGTCTAGAATCAATTTGTACAAATCAAACACACCATATCTGAAATGTGAAAAAGTCTCCTGCTATGGTTGGGGGCCACCCTTTCACATCATCATCTCATATTGTCTGTGACCTTCCACCAGGGAGCTCCTTATTTGCACAGAAAAGAGCAAACAGCCCCGTGTTGAAATATTGGGTTTTGAACGGGACTAAAAATATTGTATCGGTCACGCGGCAGTCATTCCAAATGGAATATTTTTGACACAAGTCAGAATGCTGTCACTGTTGAAAGATTTATAACGATTGAAATATTATGTGCATATAAAAATAAAGAGAGCGGAGCACAAAGGAGAGATGACAGATGGATCATCTGACAGCTACGTTTTTCCACAAAAATACTATGATGTTTCCTTTTTATATGATTTAAAATGATTAAAGGAAAACTAATGTGCTGAAAATCTGACATGAATCAATATGAAGAAGCAGGATTCAGAGTTAACTGTAGCACAATGCTTTAACCTTAACATATGAAATAAAATACAGCAAATGCATGTAATATCCACAGAGACACTCATTAAGCACTAATGTAACAAGCTTTCATATGTTAATGAGTTTCTATGGAATGTAACCATTGGGGCACTGGAAATATATGCATTCGTCTACACATCTACTACTATATAGTGCATACATGAAACAGTGCAGATGTGTGCTGCATGGAATAAATTTCCCAAGAGGCATAACTGTTTGTAAGTGTACTGATGTATGATCTATAATGTAGTTTAATAACGTGTCCTCACACTTTACAGAAGTGGAAACTGCAACATTCCTCGCCCTAACATGCAGCATTTTAGTGAATGAATTCAAAGGCTTTTCAGGATTTTCTTAACAAAGCTGAGAAGCATCAATAATATGGGATGCACTTTTAGAGTACATGGCATTTTTATTTCATTTTACAATATGTTTTTGGTTAGCCAAAGAAAGGGAAGCGGTCAGGCAGCTTCTTTCATAAGTGATCAAAAAGTACTTGGTAATACTTTAGTTGAAGGGGTCAGAATAAGTCATACATTGTTGTCATGAAGTGTCATTTGGTCAGTTTATGCCATTTTTAATGAAAAGTTTAAAGTTTTAAAGTTGAGATGTCTTTGTTATGGCAAGTTGACATCAACCAAGTCAATAATGACACTATCAAACTTAAAGAAACTGTTTAGCTTTATGTTTTAACATCACATTAAACTGTCATATATGATTATGACTGAATATTTTCCTTGACCTCATGAAAAGGGGTACATTTTAGACTTGTCATCAAGATGCCACTTTGACAACAAAGTATAGTACCGAGGTGATTTCCAGAGTTCCGTGATGAACAGATGGTGGATAGCTAGCTTACTTGTTGTTAAGGTAGGCTAACATCATCTGTTAAATGTAGCTGGTGTTAGCTAGTTTGCTCAGTTAGCCATAGAGCTTGCCACCTCATTAGCTGACTGAGCCCTGGGGTGCCAGGAGCCAAACCCAGCAAGAAAACCGCCTTGGTACTCTGTTACCCGTCAAACTTTAGTCCTATCAAAGTTGTCATGACAGAGACATCTCAATCAGATTTGTATTATAGATGACATAACTGACTGAATGAAAACAGTCATAAACATTCATAAAGACTCTTTCATGTTGCACTAAAAGACATTATTAAATGTCATAAGGCCAGTTTGACGGCAGTGTACAGTACTGAGGCGATTTAGCTTACAGAGTTACCTGATGGACAAACAGCTGCTGGCTAGTTTACTTGTTGCTAAAGTAACAGTTACTGCTGTCTGCTGTTATGTGTAGGGGGTGTAGCTTGGTTAGCTGTGCAGCTAGCTATCTAATTAGCTGACTCAGCCCTTGGGTGCCAGGAGCCAAACACAGCAAACAAAACAAAATAAAACCAAACAAAACAAATACCTTGGTTCTGTATTCTCTGTCTGTCACCTGGGGGGCAAAAGATACTTAATGCCAACATTCATACATACCAACACACCAGGCTCATGAAACTCATGAAACAGATAAAACTATATAATTATGCAGTGCTGATCAAATATGACTCAAGATGCAGATACTGCATTGCCTTTTTCTCACATCAAATGTTTTCAGAAACATGTTATTGTACTGTTTAGCAGTAATTTGAAAAAGTTTTTTTTTCCTACTTGAAAACAGACTAAAATAGATTGGTTAGATCTATCCAACGGGCAGAGACACTTTGGTCTCTGGCTGTTGATAATGTGCCTTGAACAGAGAGATCCCAGGTGCACAACCTGGACTGATCCGCTGGGGCATGCTCGTTCAAAAGTTCCAGCAGACTTCCCTTCTCACATCATCACAGAGGTGTCACCTTTAGCTAAGCTGCTTTTCCACCAAGCATTCTCAGTCTCTGGTCTCATTCTCACGACTGGGAAAACTTGAGAAACTGACACCTAAAATAAGAAAAGTGACACCACTGTTACGCTCCAGATTTTGAGACAATGGAGTATTATCCTACTGGACAAACAGCACATTACAAAAAGGGTCTACTTTGGCCTTTATAGGGATATACCCTTTTTTATATATGCTCCATCAGGGCTAAAAGGCCCAAATATGTTCCCAAAAAACACCCTTGTCTGACCTGCGCCATTACACCAACAACACCTACATCGTCCTTTGACACAACCCTGGACAGAACCACGGATTTATTTCGCTGATGCCATATCCTCACCTTGCTATCAGGGTGTCAGACAGACACTGGGATTTGTCAAAACAGGTGGCTTACTATATGTCCTAGAAAAATTCAACTATTTTTGCCGAACATGTGCTCACTTACTGAACCCGAGTGACCTTATTATTATCTGAGGGAGCTGGAATCCAGCGTGGTCTCTAACTGCTCCTCATCTGGTTCAAGGTTTGACAAGCCGCGTGTGCTGAGGTGACCTTTTGCTTATCGCTGTCCCAAGATGTTACTCGTACACCTGTGAATCTGCTC
>JAJHUR010006051.1:2701-20195 GCA_027495735.1 Lutjanus campechanus | reverse complement strand
AAATGATTAAAGGAAAACTAATGTGCTGAAAATCTGACATGAATCAATATGAAGAAGCAGGATTCAGAGTTAACTGTAGCACAATGTTTTAACCTTAACATATGAAATAAAATACAGCAAATGCATGTAATATCCATAGAGACACTCATTAAGCACTAATGTAACAAGCTTTCATATGTTAATGAGTTTCTATGGAATGTAACCATTGGGGCACTGGAAATATATGCATTCGTCTACACATCTACTACTATATAGTGCATACATGAAACAGTGCAGATGTGTGCTGCATGGAATAAATTTCCCAAGAGGCATAACTGTTTGTAAGTGTACTGATGTATGATCTATAATGTAGTTTAATAACGTGTCCTCACACTTTACAGAAGTGGAAACAGCAACATTCCTCGCCCTAACATGCAGCATTTTAGTGAATGAATTCAAAGGCTTTTCAGGATTGAAAAGGGGTACATTTTAGACTTGTCATAAAGATGTTATTAAATGTTGTAAGGCCACTTTGACAACAAAGTATAGTACCGAGGTGATTTCCAGAGTTCCGTGATGAACAGATGGTGGATAGCTAGCTTACTTGTTGTTAAAGTAGGCTAACATCATCTGTTAAATGTAGCTGGTGTTAGCTAGTTCGCTCAGTTAGCCATAGAGCTTGCCACCTCATTAGCTGACTGAGCCCTGGGGTGCCAGGAGCCAAACCCACCAAGAAAACCGCCTTGGTACTCTGTTACCCGTCAAACTTTAGTCCTATCAAAGTTGTCATGACAGAGACATCTCAATCAGACTTGTATTATAGATGACATAACTGACTGAATGACACTTAATGAATCCAGTCATAAACATTCATAAAGACTCTTTCATGTTGCACTTAAAGATATTATTTAATGTCATAAAGCCAGTTTGACGGCAGTGTACAGTACTGAGGCGATTTAGCTTACAGAGTTACCTGATGGACAAACAGCTGTTGGCTAGTTTACTTGTTGCTAAGTAACAGTTACTGCTGTCTGCTGTTATGTGTAGGGGGTGTAGCTTGGTTAGCTGTGCAGCTAGCTATCTAATTAGCTGACTCAGCCCTTGGGTGCCAGGAGCCAAACACAGCAAACAAAACAAAATAAAACCAAACAAACAAACAAAAAAAAAACCTTGGTTCTGTATTCTCTGTCTGTCACCTGGGGGCCAAATGATACTTAATGCCAACATTCATGCATACCAACACACCAGGCTCATGAAACTCATGAAACAGATAAAACTATATAATTATGCAGTGCTGATCAAATATGACTCAAGATGCAGATACTGCATTGCCTTTTTCTCACATCAAATGTTTTCAGAAACACGTTATTGTACTGTTTAGCAGTAATTTGAAAAAGTTTTTTTTTCCTACTTGAAAACAGACTAAAATAGATTGGTTAGATCTATCCAACGGGCAGAGACACTTTGGTCTTTGGCTGTTGATAATGTGCCTTGGAAATTGGAAATGAACAGAGAGATCCCAGGTGCACAACCTGGACTGATCCGCTGGGGCATGCTCGTTCAAAAGTTCCTGCAGACTTCCCTTCTCACATCATCACAGAGGTGTCACCTTTAGCTAAGCTGCTTTTCCACCAAGCATTCTCAGTCTCTGGTCTCATTCTCACGACTGGGAAAACTTGAGAAACTGACACCTAAAATAAGAAAAGTGACACCACTGTTACGCTCCAGATTTTGAGACAATGGAGTATTATCCTACTGGACAAACAGCACATTACAAAAAGGGTCTACTTTGGCCTTTATAGGGATATACCCTTTTTTATATATGCTCCATCAGGGCTAAAAGGCCCAAATATGTTCCCAAAAAACACCCTTGTCTGACCTGCGCCATTACACCAACAACACCTACATCGTCCTTTGACACAACCCTGGACAGAACCACGGATTTATTTCGCTGATGCCATATCCTCACCTTGCTATCAGGGTGTCAGACAGACACTGGGATTTGTCAAAACAGGTGGCTTACTATATGTCCTAGAAAAATTCAACTATTTTTGCCGAACATGTGCTCACTTACTGAACCCGAGTGACCTTATTATTATCTGAGGGAGCTGGAATCCAGCGTGGTCTCTAACTGCTCCTCATCTGGTTCAAGGTTTGACAAGCCGCGTGTGCTGAGGTGACCTTTTGCTTATCGCTGTCCCAAGATGTTACTCGTACACCTGTGAATCTGCTCTAACGCTGAATAGGTTTTTACAGCGTTCCTCTTTTTAAAGCAGCAGCTGAATTAATTTTTTCCCCCGATAAATCCAAGACAAAAGGTGCGGGGGTGCAGAAAGCGCAGCAATTTGGAAGTATACCGACTTCTTGATCACTAAGACAGTGCCTTGCCCATCCTGACTGTAGTTAGTCAAACAGTAAGAGTTGTTCATTTTGAGAACTTCAGCACATTTTCAGAGGTCAGTGATATTCCAAAACCAGATGTGTCCTAATTTACAGACCGCAGGAGCATTTTGCTCAACAGCTGCGAGTAGCGAAACATTTTCTATTGGGTGTACTTTCACAGCTGGGGAGGAAATGGACCGGTCAGGTGAATCCAGGTGAAAGTTACCAACCTTTACGGCTTTCATCCATTAAAATCTAAATGAATCTTGATGGAAGATATTTAAAGAACAAGGAAAGGGCAGATCAGTTTTAACACAAATACAGTAGATTGTACAAAATGGATCTTAAAAGCAATTTTGGTTGATGAAAGATTATAACTTTGTGTGTGTGTGTGTGGTTGCACAATGTAGGGGAGACCGGGGATGGTAGCAACACTTTTTGTTTGTGGGTGTTTTTGGTAGATCTCTCAAACTTTGATACACACTCATATGTGTCTATTACAAATAAAATATAATTTGGACATCATCACAATCACAGATTATATAAATTAATTTCAAATACAAATAGTTCCAACAACCTACCTGTGTGCTGGGGTAAGTTGTTAAACTAGCAGGGGACAGATGTAACAATCAGAGGTAATTAGCTGTGGATGTGTCACATAAGAGTTCAGTCACTGTAAGTGACAATGTACACACTTGACCTACACGTCTTCCTTTAGTTTGAAGTGTTGCGTGCACAAAAAGCAGAAATTCTTATTATTTTAGTGAACTGTTGCAACTATCCCCACCTTGAGCAGCTATTACATAGCTAACTGTTTTAGCATGTGAGACTGACGGTCGAATGAATGCAAAACATCAAATTAAACTAAAAGATTTTGCTCACAAGGACATGCCACTTCTCCTGCAGGCTCAAAAAGGACATGCCATATTGATGATATCAGCACTTTTCTAACCGGTAAAACTGACAGTTACAACTAACTCGTTGTTACAACAGTCCCCAGACTCCCCCAAATATTTGTCATTTGTTAGTAAGTGTGATGGCAAAATAAGAGAAAAGTCTAGTTCCTTGCCTGATTTTCCCAAGAGTCACTTGCCTCAGCTGGTCTCACATGCAGTCTCTTGGAGCTCCACTTGAGGGCAGTGTAGCACCATTCATGGCAATCACAAACGCCTCCTTTTCATTCTGCATCATTAAGTTCCTACACAAAAACATAAGCACCATAAAGGCTGCACTGTACCTTCTTCATTACGAACAGCACAACCACGCTGGCCTGCGGCCCACAGGTGTGTTTGTGGCTTTGGCTCTGGCTCAATCAGCCTGATAGAGCCTCATGAAATGGTTTCCACAAACGCAAGCACTTCTGTAACCTTGGACAGAATATCAGCAAATGATGTATGTTGTTGAGAACTTTAACAACTGGAGTAGGTCCTCTGCCAGGCACTTACTGCACTTTGGGCACCTCGGCCAGTCACAAAAAAAAAGTTATATCTCAGAAATTCTCTAGATTATGAAGAAACTGTGTTCTGTTTTTCTTTTTTTTAAAATTTGTTAATGACCTATAAACGTACTTGTGCTGGCTGTGCCTTATTAGAAAATATTAATCTAGTAAACGTAAAGCATTAATACATTATGCAAATGTAAATTTATAAACCCCAGAGCGTGTCTTGTATATGCTAGTGAGATAGTATGAGACATAGCCCCTGGTGCTGGAGTGGAATACATAGTCTCACATAGTCTCTAGTGCATTCGTATCATGCTGCTGCTACACAGCACATAGGTGGAATACACATGCAGTATTTATTGCATGAAAGAAAGTTCCCATGTGGTACGGACGATTGCAAGTAAATAATGGATTCCCGTCCCGCGAAGCACCAGGAGGAATGCAAAGTCTGAAGTGCTATTGCTCATTTCGACCCATTTTGCAATTGCATGATGCAGTATGTTGACCTTGGAGAGGGCAAATTGGGATAGCTTATTTCCTATAATACATGTCATGATCCCATAGGCATTGCGTGGCGGAGTCTTGCAACAATCCAGTGGAGTTCTGCATTATTGAAAGGCCTTACATCACCGGAGCCTCTGTCTGAGCGAGAGTGAACACTGTTAACTAAACAGTGTATTAACTCCGAGGAGGTTAGCATGCACGGAGCTGCGGTGTCGATGTGAATGTGAATAAAGACAGGAATTTGAACAGGGGAGACCCGGGGAGCATTGTAGTCCACTCAAGTTTGTGTTTTATTAGATTTAACAAGACACAAAATCAGAAGCATGTGATTTGCCATCACACTAGCAAAAATCGTAGGGGAGACCAGGGAATGTTGTAACACTGGGTTAGTTGTAACACTGTCAGTTTCACTTAATCAGAGTAAAGCGCTGCAGTGATGTCATCAATCTTGTGCACTCCCATTTCCTATTTGAGTTCACAGGAGAATTGGCATGTGTTTGTGAGCAACATTGTGGATTTTATGACCAAAAAACACATTTTAAGCAAAAAGCTAAAGCTAAAACATTTAGCTAAAACATTTAGCTAAAACATTTAGCTAAGTGTTTAATTTTTCATTTCATTCCAAACTGTTTATTTTTTTTTAAATTATATCATAAACTGGATAGTGTGGATCTTAAATCAGCAATTTAGGCCCACCCTTTACTGTTACATGTATCCCTAGCTAGCGTTACAACTCACACGATTAATTGGGTAGGTTGTATTTGACATGAACTCACATAACCTGTGATTGTGTATTAGGCATCCAAGTAAGGTTTTTGTTTTTTTTGTTTTTTTTTTTGTAGCAGACAAAGTATGTGTATCAGAGTTTAAGAGATCTAGCATGAACAGTAACCAAGTTACTTACCCTCAAACCAAAAATGTTACTACCATCCCCGGTCTCCCCTACTACACAAAATCTAAATACTGTAGGTTTTAAGTTTGTCTATTATTAGTTATTTTCTCACAAAAAAAGGGATATGATAATTTATAGTTCCTCATGATAATATTTCAGTATCCTAAAAATAAAAATTCTTGCAATTATGTCAAGACCGTAAATCTTGTAACATAAAACCCCGGGTAGGAGGGAGTGATGCTGCAGAGAGATGTAAGCAGCTGGCCACAAGTATGTTCTGAGCGGTAATGCAATCTGTTGAACTAATATATCTGATGTTACTGTTCTCTGTGTCAGTGTGAGTAAGTCATCCTTTCGCCTTGAACAGATACAGTCAGATTGGAGCTGCTCTCGGCTGAAAGAGATGGTGAGTGGATTAGCCACGCAGCAGGCAGAAGTGTATTAAAAATTCCTCCTCACTTCCTCATTCCCTGTGATGGCTTTTGATCTTGCCCTTTTATTCTTTGTACTGCCGATGATCACCTCTATCGCTTGCTCTCATTTTCTCTTTATATGTAAAAAAAAAAAATCATGAAAACCCTGGAATTATTGGGCACTTCCAGGGATCTCAAATGGACTTTAATCATCTGAGGAGCAGGTGAGTTCCAGTCATATCTGGGCTCCTTTTGTTTGGTAATGGACATGTAATTGATTCCCTGGATGATTAGAGAAAAAATGTAATTGCACTCTTGCCTGCCCTTTAGAAATTTAGGAAAGTGATGATGACGCTGATACAACAGTAATATTTAATCGACTTGAAAAAAAGAAAAATAAAAATCTAGTTAGTTCTCCACCAGGCAACCCAATGAGAATATTTAGATGTGACCCCTTTGTAATCACCAACATTTTGATTTGATTTAATGGCATAGTTTTGTCAGTAACTGTAAAGGAATTACAATTACATTTATTTTGTAATTTATTTACATGCAGCTAGCTACATGTAAGTAGTTACTTTCCAGTAGTGCTAGTATCCTTGTCATAATCAGTGTATGGATTCTTGAGTTATGGCCAAAAACGTGTTTTGTGAGGTCACAATGACCTTATTATGACCTTTGACCACCAAAGTCTAAGCAGGTAATCTTTGAGTCCAGGTGGAGACTTGTGCCAAATTTGTGTTCCTGAGATATTGAGTCCACAAGAATGGGTTGGACATGCAGTCACAATGACTTTGATCTTTGACCAATAAAATCTAATCGGTTCATCCTTGAACCCAAGTGGACATTTGTGCCAAATTTGAAGAAATTGAAGAAAAGTGTTCCTGAGATATCAAGTTCACAACAATGTGATGACCCAAAAACATAATGCCTCTGGCCACAGCTGCCCTAATACATGTGCATTTATTCATATGAAATTATGTATATTTTAGCTCTTTTAAAGATGAGGAATCACTTCTTTTGCAAACTTAACTCCTTGGTGGAAAGATTTTTCTAATATTAAAGGATGAAGTGCAGACAGCGTTCCTGACCTGGAGGTATATAGTGTTCTTATAAGATAACACTGTTATTTTCTATATCCCTTTGTTGTGCCCGCCTTCATATCCTCTCAATCCAAACAAATTAACTGTGAACATCTGCACTTATTGCCATCAAAGGATGAGTCATACTGAAACCACTTCTGCGCCTGACTTTGGACTACACAACACAAGGGAGTGAAATCTGAGACTGGAAACTCCAACGTGGAAGAAGTTTGAAATGTTCAACAGGGTCGTGCTTAACTTCTGTGAGAGAGTGAAAGTTCATTTTCAACTTTGAGAACAGAAAATACTGGTAATTCAAGGTCTCATCATCTTCTTGTATGCTTTCAGTCTCTCACGGCCTTCATCAATGAATGGAGTTTCCTCAGTTGCCATGGAGTTGTGTATTAGTTAGTTTTGTTTTAGAGTCACTTGCAACATGTAGTTAAAGTAGAGGAATTTGCCTTTGTGTCATTGTTGCAGAGATATTGCCAGCTTAAAACATCTGACAGCATTTAGAGGAATCATTTCAAATTTTGGGAAATATTTATATTCGCATATATATATATATATATATATACACACACATATATAGTATTGATAAAACTCCTATATTTAAATGGTAAATATAAAGATGCAGCCATTTAGACATTTAGCTTAGCTTAGCACAAAGACTGGAACAGCTAGCCTGTTCAAAGGTGACATAATCCACTGACCACCATCTCTTAGTGCTAAGCTAAATTAACAGATTTGAGAGTGTTATGACTTGATCTTGTTGTCTGACTTTTGTCAAGGAAATGAATAAGCATATTTTCAGCTATGTCATAGCTATATTTAATGTACTAATTACATTGTCACTGTGTGCTGAACTTTCTATGTTGGAAATATCATCAAGGAACAAAGTTGAAAGTTTTCAGTATAATTCAGGCTCATGAGATGATGATTCTTCTGTAACACTTTATTTAAAGGGGTGTGCATAAGAGTGACATGACATTGTCATAACCATGTCACAACACCTGTCAGGTGCACACTATCTGTCTTTATGAATGTTTATGGCTGCTGTCATTAAGTGTCATTTAGTCAATTATATCATTTTTTTTAAATTCCAAAATGTCATTGGTTGAGATGTCTTTGTTATGACAACTTGACAGTAATTGAGCCAGTAATTTATTTGTTATGACAACTTGACATTAAACAAGGCAATAATGTGTTGTTATGACAACCTGACATTTATCAAGCCAACAACGTCTTTGTTATGCAACTTGACATTAACCAAGACAACACAACATATCAGTATCTTTGTCATGACAACCGGGCATTATTGAACTTACAGAAACTATTTAGCTTTATGTTTTTAACATGACATTATGTTGTCATGTCGTCATGTTGGTTTTGACACTGGTTGTCATGAGACCATTATAAGTGTGTTGTGAATACTTTGGACTTGTCACGAAGATCTAAGTAAGTATTATTAAACGGTCACATGCTTTCATAATGGGTTCATAAACATTTCTAAAGAGTCATAACAAGTGTTGTGACATGGTTATGACAGTGTCATGACAGTCTTATGCACACCCTTTCAAATAAAATGTTACTGATTCTTCACCCTGAAAATCCTCAAACCTTTTCAAAGACATTATTTACTATTGAAATACAATCTAAACTTGCATTTTCTCTTTCCTGATGAATCAAATCTTCAAATGTATCCTGCTGCTACCCAACCTATTATCAACACACTATTCTGAGTACTGTATAAAGTTGTAAATTCTATGTGGTCTGTTACGACAACTTGCCAACAATCAAGCACCAGTGGTTTTTTTTTTTATGATACTTTGACATTAATCAAAATAGCAATGTCTTAGTCATGACAACTTGACATTATCACATTGACACTACATTGATTGACATTGTCTTTGTCATGGCAAGTTGACATTAACTGAGCCAAAAATGACACGATCAAACTTAAAGAAACAGTTTAGCTTTATGTTTTAACAATACATTGAACAGTCATATGTGGTCGGTTTTGACACTGGACATCATGTGACCATTATGTGTGTCATGAATATTTTCCTTGACATCAATTACAGTGATACATTTTGGACTTGTCATAAAGATGTATTAATGTTAATGTTACACTGAATATGTGTGTGTCATGAATAATAAAAAACTTTTAACAAACATGTATAAAGATCCATGACAGGTATCATAATATGGTTATGACAGTTTCAGTGCAGTCTTATGCGCAACCCTTCAAATAAAGTGTTACATTCTTCTCCTAGTTTACTATTGAAATACAAGCTAAACTCACATTTTCTCTTTTCTAAAGGATCTATCCTATCGTATCAGTATAGCCTAGAGTTGATACCCAGCAACACACTATATTGAATAATATATAAAGTTCTGAGTTGCGTGGGGTTTCATCTTGTAGTTTGGGTTAGAAATGGGGTCAGGTTGGAGTTAACTTGAGGTCAGTGATAAACATTTCAGAAAATACTCTCAGCACTGGAATATAATGCATGGATTACTTATACTCTAGTCTTTCAACATTGTGTTTCGTAACAATTTATTCCACTCGACTCTTTGATAAGGACTCATTTCAAATAAAGCGCAGGTTTGATACACATGTATTTAATATTGGGTTACACTATGCAGCAAATTGGCTTGATGCAGCAGAAAGGGGCGAGCCCTATATCTGGGGGCTTTTCCTGGATCGCAGAATCAAGTCAGAAAATCTTATCTCACTTTCAATTTTTCCGTGGCATATTGGCGTAAGTTAATTCCATGCCTCCTTCTTTTCTCCATCTGAATTTCATTGTGTCTGCCTAATCAGCCAGAAGCAGAAATGATCTGCTAACATTTCATTTCTCCATGAATATTTGATTGTCAAAAATTGCCCTGAGGGAATGAACTGGGCCCAAGGTTCGGTTTTGATTTGCGATTAAACTATCAAGAAATCAATTTCATCTGCTTTGAATAATTCAGGGTTTAATGGAATGAGAAATGGTGAAAAGGGGCATGGCTTATGAGATGGTCTGAAGGGTGTGTATGGGTGTGTGTGTGTGTGTGTATATATATGTGTGTGTGCTGGGGGGTTGTGGGTGGTGATAGGGGCCAGTTACACCACTCAGAATGAAAGCAGGGTCCTGCAATGTGGTGCAAAGTGGCTGGGGAGCTACTGTCATTTCACCTGTACTGCTGGTGCTGCATGCCAATAAGGTGTCCGTGTCAGTAATTTAATTATTTGATATTTACATGGACGGAGCGTTACTACACTCCTGATTTATTGCCTTTTCTTCTAAGAATTTAAAAAGACATAATGTGCAAAACGCAGAGGGAACATTTTGTGTTAAATTTGCGCTGTAATTGGTCTCAGAAAAGCTTTCATGTTCTGCAGTCCACCATCATTTTTAACTCCCCTTGATGAATCTTAACTGGTGATATTAGTCCAAGTTAAGACACTAATAAGGAACACAAAAATGAAAGACATAAAGGAGCAAAAGATGGAATGAAAGGGGTGGAGTTACTTCAGGGATTAAAGGAGGTTCCGCATAGAGAAAAGGCAAATTTAACTCATCTCCCAAATGAGGATCTAATGGCAAAGGTTCAGAAAGACCTTTTGATGTCATCTAAGTTGCTCAGAATCCCCAGAACTGATCCCACTGTGACGTGCACGAATATGTAATCATCTGCTCTTGTCAGTTCAAAAAGGGTGGCGGTGCTGGCGTTTCGTGACAAGACACAAATAAATGGAGCTGCACTGACTGCATGCAGCCCGACCTGACAGTTGTTGAATTAAAGAGGTGGCTGTGTTGTCAAAAGGCTAAGGCGGCTGGCGCCGAACTGGAGCCGGCAACCTTGTCAAAGTGCTCTGTATTTTATTTGAAAAAAAGTTAGCAAGCTAAGTCTAGCATGCTAACTTTAGCTGCTGTTCGTCAGTCATCTTTACATTCGTCTGATCCTCTACTCATCTTTATTTCAGGATCTTACCTCCTGAGTCTTTTTTTTTTTTTCAGGCGACCGTTGAATTATGTGATGTTGGGAGAAGGAGGACGCTTTGATAAAGAGATTCCCAAAGCATCCTATTTTAGAGCTAATCACTTGCTAGCTAGATAGCATGTCAACAGGAGTTGACATGGCTTGCTGAGATATTTTGGAAGCATCATCATTAGTGGGGGAGTCATGTCCTTAAGTTTGCAAGCTACAGTTGTCTAGACAAGGTTCCTGTCAGAAAGCAGGTCACATCCAACATGTGTCTTTTGTGATGGTTAAGGTGGCGGTGGTCATGCTGCAGTGACATATGGGCTTACAGAGCACTTGAGGCAAAGATGACGCCAAATGTCAAGCATCATTAAAGGTAGGAACAGTGGACAAAAGTAGAGCATATCTGGTAGGAAAAATATTTTACTGTGGTCAACAGGCCCAAAGGGAGGGCAGCAGGGCAGCGTGGAATATTCTCACTGCGTATATGTTTTCATCAATATTTTACTACTTAAATTCAGTGTTTAATGTACTGTAGATGCATTTGCAGCCCAGAGAGAACCAAACAAGAGTGAGAGTCTACAGCCAAGCTCTGTAAAGCTGTATAGAGCAGCCCAGTTTGTGAAATAGTCATGAAATGTTATAGATCACTGTACATGGAAACAAATTGTCAGTATTTTTCGCAACAGTCAGCACAACTTTCAAGGGAATAAGGATTTTAAAAAAGCAGTAAACTCGACACATAGAGGCAGACGGGGTGGATGGGTTGGTCAAGATAACATAAAGGTGATGAACTCCCATGATCCCAGGCGTCATAAAACTACTTCTTTTGTTATATGTGAAAGAGAACCCTAGTGGCAGAATTTATATATTGTGAGTTAAAAGGAAGTCGTTATTTTAACTCAAACCACAATCTTTTCCTAAACCTAAGCGGTTTCAGGGCCTAAGCCCAAGACCTTTAGTTCAAAAGTGTAACCAGATGTTGCAAATTTATTATTTTGAACTTGACCGCGTAATTCAAACAACAGTGGATAATACGTTAGTTTGAAAGTCGTGTCATGAAAAAACATGGAAGTTTGTGTCCATGTACCTACATGAATCTAATAGATTAAATTTCACTATTTCACAAACTGCCATGAGACTGTTTTATCGACACAGCGGTGCTTTGAGCTAAATGCCAGCATAGGCTTTTAATGTCAGTATGCTAACATGCTACGCAATGCAATGGACAATGCTACTGTGACACGTGCTTATAGCAGGTATTTACCATGTTCACCATCTTACTTTAGCATGTTAGCATGCTAACATTTGCCAATTACCATTAAATGCACAATATGTCTGCCGCGAGGGGCATCACACAATAAAACAATAACAATAGACGTAGTTTCATGACGATATGAAGTAGTGTGGGATCATGGTAGTTGCTGCTTTTATTGTTAAACAACCACCATTATGTAATATTAACATTTTACAAAAGTTGTATTCACATTACATTTAGTCATCCCTTAGCAAAAAGTAGTATACTTGAAGTTAATTTTATTAAGTATGCTTGAGTATAAGTACATCAAGTATACTACGGACCATGTGCTTTTAGTGTACTAGAAAGTATACTAATTTAATACTTCTTCAGACTACATTGGAACATTTTTACAAAAGTACACTTTCAAGTATACAACAAGTACATTCATCTATATACTACTAGTGTACTAGGTATATACCTCTAGTCCACATTTTAGTTTATTGAAGTATACTTAAAAGTATACCACAAGTACACTCTTGTATATCAGAATCAGAATCAGAATCAGAATACTTTATTGATCCCCGAGGGGAAATTGCCTTTCAGTTACATCCCGTCCAAGAAACATAAAAACAGACAGTGATACATTCCAGGGGGAGGACAGGAGCGGGAGGAACTGTGGGTCAGCCACCTGAGGCAGCGCCCCGTTTACTTAGAGGAAAAAGAGAACAAGAGGGAGGAAGAGGGAAAAAAAGCAACTCCCAAACTAGGCTCCTGTCAGGGGGGCACAGTGTGGGATTATGAAAAAACACCTCGGCACATAAGCAACATAATATGACATCACAACAAAACTCAAGCTTGCGATTGAGCTCACATATCGCTTGAGTCTGAGTGCTGACAGCCCTGCACATTCCCTCAGTCATGACGGGCAGCTTCTCAATTGCCAAAATTGCTGCCGAACTTTGCGATAGATCAGGAAGCTGCTAACTCCAAATAGCAGCATACCTGATATCATAATTCCAATCATGTAGACATCTTCAACATCCTCAACGGAAAAGATCGACAGGCACACGATCCTCCACTTCTCGTAGGAGTCCATCGTGTATCTGGCTGCAAACGTTCCGTCAGGGCAGGAGGGTTCACCTTTACCCTGTCTCCTTGTAGAGAAAATTTGGTCAATTGCATTGAGAGACCAGCCGATCAAATCCATGATTTAGGTTTCGGAGAGAAATGCAGAGAGAGGCTCCAATAGATCAGACAGAGACAGCACAAGACAAAGAGCAGTAAGCAGGGCAGATAAGGGCAGGGAGGGAGCAGAAAAAGCATCCGCCTTTGTTGAGAGCCAGAAGAGAAGCAAGCATGTATATACTGCCATTGTACTAGCTATATACATCTAGTCCACATTTTAGCTTATGAAAGTGGCTGAGAGGGAGCAATGGAGCTGGTAGTGGGATTGAGACTTGAGCAGGGCAGGGTCAGAGTCTGTGGGAGCAGGTCCAGAGGAATATCCAGAGAAAATGAGTGAACTGGGATCTGGTAGAGCCAGGTGGGACAGAAGAGCAAACTTGACCAAACTTGAGGTGGATAAAGTGGATGGAGTGAGAACTGGGAGGGAAATGTAAAGCAGCGTTCGTCACAGAACTTTAATTAGCAAAAGTGGCACAAGGCTTGAAATGTGGCAAACAAAGTCTCTGTAGCAGAGTGAATGATCTGACAGTGGATGGGTGTAGAGCCGGGGTTGAAATACTGCAAGCTAATGAGCTAAAGAGATCCAGGTGGGCAGACTGGGCGTGGTAACGAGCTGATTGCGGACAGGTGTGCGGAGGAGCAGAGCTGGGAGATGGGTGGGAAGCCCTGCCCACAACACAAACACAGAGAGACAGACAGGGAAAAACAGGGCAATTCTTTTTGGTAAGGGTTGAGTATAAGGCCAAATATTCTTAGACTTTTAGTATAATTTTCAGAATAAGCCAAGTATACTTAATATTAACTTTTTTAAAAATATCTCTGATAAGTACATAAAAAGTAAACTGACAGTATACTCTCTTATTTTTAAGTTTAAAATAAGTATACTTGAAGCACACTTGAATATACTTCTTTTTGGTAAGGGATGTTCACCAACTTCCTTCTTTACTCTTTGATGTATCCCGTGTTTGCCTGGAAGTTATAGCAACTAGCGGCTAGTTGGAAACTTGGATCTTTGCTAGCTTGAAATTACAGACATTTTCTTGGTTTGATCATTGTTAGAAACATTTGAGATATACAGCACAACAAAATACATAATATACTGTATGTCTAGTGTTTTTTGATATTTTAAAATGGAAAAGTTCCACATTATAGCTTTAAAAGTAAAGTATAACTGAGGCTGATGGGAATGTCATTAGTTTTGATCATAAAAAGTCATTAGGATTCACTGCCTGGAATCCATGAAAGATTTATATCTAATTTTGTGGCATTTCATCCAATAGGCCTATTGAGATATATCACTGGATAAATGAACATTTTGACCTGATGATGAACTCAAGGGATCACCAAACTCTTTGTGGTCCATTCTCTGGGCACAATGAACATCTGCCACAAATTTTATTAGGTTTTTGAAATGTCAACCTCATGATGGCCCTAGCGGTGGAGTCAGAGGCTCACCAAAGTCATTAGGATTAATTCTCTGGAAACCATGAATGTCTTTACAATCCATCCCATAGTTTATGAAATAATCATTCTGGACCAAAGTCATGGACCTACTGACTGACATTACCATTCATAGAGCCACAGTGCTAGTGTGGTTGAAAACAAAAAACCCAAAGAAGACATTTGAATGCTGTGCAAGCGAAGAATGCATTTTCTCATTTAACTCCCTTTTCATGGATCACTTCTGATGTGTCCTTGAGCAAGACGCTGAATCCTCACAGCCAGCTTAGCTGACCTCTGATCTCAATTCTGTAGAGAAAGGCAAAGAAAAAAAGCATCATTTTTTCATTCAATAAAGCATTAAAAAAAAAGCTCATAACCCAGGTATTAACCCACATATTGCTTTTCTCCAGTGACTACACTGTTAAGGTGTAAACTTTCCGCGGGACTTTTGAGGCCACAAACTTATGTTTTATGTCGACGACCATAAAGGTACAATATACAACATTCAGCCTCACTAGATATCAACAAACGTGTACATGTAAACTTGTATTTCTCCAATTCAGCCAGTGGGATATGTGCATGTTATTGCATGTGAGTCCCTCTCTGTCCTCCCTGTGTCCGTCCAAAGCATTGCGGCCTGGTTTCTCACATTACAGCTAAACAATGCTCTGAACCCAAGATGGTGGACACCTGGTTACAATCTGTCTCGTATTACAGCTAAATGGAACATTAAAATATGTTTCAGAAACCATTTTAAGCAAAAAATAGGCAACATAACATTGATTCAAATTTAATCAGCACTGCCTCGTTTGATAGTTTGAGCTGAGTTTTTGGAGGCTCTGTTTCCAAGCTGGGCACAAAATGATGATAGCCTGGTAACAATTTTTCACATTAAAGCTAAAAATACTCTAAACTATGTTTCTGAAAACATTTTAGGTGAGAAATAGACAATGTAGTTAGAGAACATTGACCCGTATTTGATGAGCACTGCCTAGTTTCATAGATTAAGCAAGGTTTTGTTAGCAGTGCGTGTTTGCCTTTGGACTTCTTTCTCCTTTTTTTTTTACTGGTCTACTGCAACTTCTAGTGGCAGTAAAGGCCCCCACACATGATCAGCATGGCTGTCCCTTTATTTTGCTATGGAGAGAGCGGTGGTGGCCAACTAAACAGCACTGCTACCCTTGGTGTGGCGCACTGCTCAGATTTGCAGCCAAGTTCTGCACTCAAAATTCAAATTCTTTGGTCAGAGTTGAAATTATTTGAACGTTGACCTTTTTTGCCCAGATGATGATGATCAGTTGAATGTTTGTATATTGTGCACAATGAGGAAACAGCATGTACAAATCTGTGTGGAAAAAAAAAGTGAGTCTTCCCAAACTCTATGACACAATGTTAAAAACATACCACAATCTTACTTGTAAATGTAACACATGTTGAATTGTCAACAGTCAGATCGGGCTATGAGACTTGTGAATCATAGAGTTTATTGTTATCTTATATATCTTGTATACCAGGCAGACATGACATATAGCGCTGTCCTTTGCGTCTCTGCACCCCACCTCACGGTGAGCTCAGGACAAATTTCTTATCATGTGAAAGCCCCTTGAATGTCACTCACAGCCTCTTTAATTGGTTGTGGAAACATTGGCTGAATACTCAGTATTAAAGCTACCAAAATTAGAGCTACAAAGTTTTCTGTTACCTGAAATGACACCACACTCAACTGATTTTTGTTTCTGTGGAAAGATTTGGAAATATACCTGTATATATAAACAGAAATACAGAGTTGCCTGAAAAGTACGTCTTCAATAATGATCGAACCTTAGACAGTTAAAGAGGAACAAATAAGGATTTAAAGTAAGCCCTATAAACAATGAGTTGGTATGCTGCGTGTGCTCAATATGCATTTTCTTTCCTTCTCCCACTTCCCATATTCTATTTTGAAAATTGTTTTGCCGGTTGACAGGTACATTACTGTATATCACCTGTAGACTGTTTCCTTCTTCTGAGGTCTTTGCATGTCTATTTCTGCCTCCAGAATTTCCACCCTGCTTTTAAATTGCTTTGCCTCCTAACACGTCGTGATAAGCCAGCAATATGCATTTAAGTAGTCCATTTTGGGCATTTACTGTGGGAGGATAACTAGCAGAGTGTCTCATTTAAATTCACACTTTTGTAATATTTCATAACTCGACTTCTGACCTCTTGTCAACAGTTTCCTCGCTCTTGATTGCCGAGACTACAATGATTAAAATTGAGGAGTGAGTGCAAGCTTTTATGGATGCTGAGTATGAATACAAAATTAGTGATGCAGCTCAAGAACAGTTTGGGAAATAGGACTGACAAGGAGTGTTGACACATCATCAAACTGAGACTGATTGCTTGAATAATTGGTTTGTACCTAATTATATTAGAGTGCCCTCTTGGGTGTGTGTATGATTATGTGTGCAGAGCATTCTGTGTTCCTTCGCCGCCTGTGCACCGGGATACGGAGGTTGGCCGGGGGGAGCTGCGCTCCGAGGAAACCGGCGGATTTTCTTTCTAGCGGGGGCTTCGATCAAATTCACAGAGCAATTCTCCAGAACCACAATTAAATTTTAAAAGTTTACAATCACGTTAGGGAGCTGTAGAGAAAGAGGGAAGCGCTGGAAGGGCGACCATGGTGTTTTTGTTCCGAGCCTGTGATAAGAAGGCAGCCTCTAAGTGAGTTAAATGAGAAATAGCGTCGGCACAGCTGTTGTTCCATTAAACGCCCCCTGAGGAGGCTTTAGAGGGGGTCCGAGAGGACCCGATACGGGCAGTGTGCCAGCAGGCCTCTGGCATAGGCATCTGTTAGTGATTCTTCCTTTGGTGACAGATTCTCTCATTCGGTGTGTGACCGTGACCTCTTCACTTCAAGATTTTGAAGACATCCTAAAGTCATTCACAGGTTTGGGTAGTACTGGATTACATGTAATC
>JAJHUR010006049.1:1939-13079 GCA_027495735.1 Lutjanus campechanus | reverse complement strand
AGCTTCATTAAACTACTGAAGCTTCTACTTTAGGTTCTGTGAGTCAAACCACGCTTTGCAAAAAATAATCATGACTTAACATAAAACAAAATCCACAGCGTTGCTCACAGAGTTGCCACTTGTCTTGTGAGCTCATGAAGAAAATGCACGAGCACTATACTGACAGTGTTACAACTAACCCCGTGTTACAACACTCCCCGGCCTTCCCTACTTCTTCCACCACTGTTCTTCTTTAATGCAAACTACTGTATACATGCTGCATGTTGTCAGGATGAACTGTTGATGAAAAAGAAGTCGATATGTTGTAGTGAATACTAATAAAAACATACAACCTGTTATTTGTCCTGATCCAGCTGCTGGTGTCACAGAGGAGAGGATTCTGGGCCGAGCGGCTCGTCTCTGGTTCAGAGGTTTTTAACTTGTCGTCTTCAGACTGAACCTGTAATTTTCCTGCATCAACGCTGCAACAAAAGGAGACGATGAAGAAGATTATTTTGGTCTGTGGAGCAGCGGCTCCCAACCTGAGGGGGGATTTCTAATGAGATACTGGAAACATTCATCTTTCTGGGCCTTTTTATTCAAATGAAACAATGGAGGAAATATATCACACAGATTACTTAAGTAGAAATAGTGTTTAAATGCTCTTTATTGAGGACTGGATAGTTTATCAGACACACACAGTGGAGATACTGACAGAGTGCACCAAGATAAATTTACCTTAAAGGTCGAGGTGGATTCACTTTACGTTTTCTATTCCTCCCATTTTTTGTGCTGTACATTGTTATGTTTGGTTTCAGAAACCAACCAACTGTTGTATGTTGATGTTATATCAGCATGTTTGGTTTGTCTTCAATCCCCCAGATAACAAGTAGAAGCATACGTTTTCATAGTTCCATTGTGTTTCTTTTATTTCTTTATTTTATCCTCTTTATTTTTGATTCACTCATTCAAAGTGCGACTTTGAGACTGTAAAGGACAAGTAAGTTAAATTATTTCCTTTTATAACACAGATGGACATTTTTATCATGAATCAGATGGAAACTGGACGCTCTCTTTTGTTTATCCTTTTATTGTGTGTGGGGTTTTTTTTAAACGTACCTGTTTGTGTTACCTTCCATTTTAAAACTTATTTTTTAATTTGATGTATAAGCTACATATTTTTACAGTTGGCAAATGCAAGAATCACTTTACACTGTAAAAAAAAAATAGCTGAGATGACTCAAAATATCAAGGCAACATACTGCAACAGATTTTTGAGTTCTGAGTCCAACTCAAACTTGAAATCTTTGGTTGAGATTATTTACTTTTCTTCTTTAGATAAACTGGAATCTGTGAGATTTAGAAACTCAAAAAAAAAACTTCAAAAATTGTTCACAGCACGTTGTGACTGATTTATCATTATTTTTCCTGCCTGAAAATGAAAATGTTTTAATTAAATATATTAAAATTTGAGGGGTTTCTAAAACTCAAAGATTTAAGTTTTTCTAAAGAAGAAAAGTAAATTACTCAACAAAAGATTATTATTTGGTAAAATGTTTTCAAAACTTTGTTAGAGTTTGAGTTGCAGTGCATGGTCTTGAAATGTTGAGTTGTCTTAACTTTTTCATAGACCTACAACGAGGATAAATGAAAATTTTAATATAAAACAACACAACCTTTATTCATTTCCATATAATTTTTTTTGCCAAAGTCACAGGAAGCCTTAAGATCCGCCTGCAGCTCTGAAGCTGCAGGTTGCAGACTCCTGACTTAAACACTTGATTTTGTTGTGATATATAAATGTAAAATCGTGTGAAGTTAAATATTTGTACAGGATGTTACTGCTCACAAATGACGTCCACACTGAACTGATGAGGGAACAAAAGTGAACAAAAACGTTGAGAAGATTGTCTGAGAGAATCAGACATGACGGGGCAAACAGCAGCAGGAGAGGAGGACAGACAGAAGGAGCTTTAAAAAGTAAAGACTCACCTCCTGAATCTCTGCCAGCTGCAGAGTGTTCTGTGGATGACCGTGACCTCTGACCTCCCTGTAGAGGAAGAGGAAGGAAACGTTACTTACAGCCTCGTTTCACGTGGATCCACCAGAGGGCGCCTCATGCTCAGCTCTGCAGCAGCCTGTCAGGCAGCAGGATGGGAGGAGGAGGGAGGAGGAGAGAGGAGGGGGGGTCGAGTGTGGACAGAGCTGCTCTGGGCGAGGCTCCAGTCACACACACACACACACACACATTAGACAGTGGCGTGTCACCGCTCTGTGACGCTGTGCTGATTGCATAAGATGCAACACGAAGGTGTAAATACTCATTTCACTGGATCACCATGGCAACATCAATAACCATCGAGGCTGTGATGACGTGTGATGACGTACAGGCAGCAAGCTTTAATAAAAATATTATGAAGAATGGTTCAATTTTAAAAAAGGAGGTCCAATTCAATACTGCACCTGATATAAAGGCCATAATTCACCACTGCCCCATAAGATGCAGCACGACTGCTCTCTGAGATGACTACAGTAGATAAAACGTAATGGAGTGATTTGATTTGTTGTATTTATTTCAAACATTTAAAAAAAATGTGTGTTTCAAAAGCACAAAGTTTCAGTGTTAACTCCACTCCAACACTTCAAAGTGTTCAAACTAACTGTGTGTTTTTGGTGTGCAAGAGTTTTAAACCTGCAATAATCCGACTGTTTGGGGCAGCGGAAACAAGCAGATCCACTCAAATTCCAAAATAGAACAAGAGGCTTATTTTGCACTAATAATTACACATGGAACAGTTTCCAAGAACAAGCAACAACCACGAGGCACTCAGCCCAGGTACAATATCAACATTTCTCACCTGATATATTACAAACATTTATAAAACATTCCAAGATTTTAGTCTCCAGATCATCATCAGGACAGAAGTACACATGGGAAATGTAGTTCATCATACATCAATCACAGCGTCCAAGATACAAATGCATAAGAAACCCTAGAAAAATATGAAAAAATATGAAAAATGATCAATATTATTTCCCTGAGCCCGAGTTAGCTCCTCTTTTTGTCTGACCAAAAGTCGGAAAACCCAAAAATATCCAATTTACTAAAATATATGACAAAGTAAAGCAGCAAACTCTCACTTTCGTGTTGCTGGAACCAGTGAATGTTTGGGATTTTTACTAAGTGAATCAATTAATCAATATAATCTAATTAATCGGCTCATGAGTATCATGAATTTCTGCACAAACAAAACAGATTTTATAGCAATAATAGCTGAGAAATTTCTGCTATATTCACAGCACTGTCTATCTAAAGGCAGCTAGTACAGAAGCTAACCTTAGCCTTAGCTTTATGCTTTAGCTAGCCTATAGCTTTGCTCATGTTAGCCTTTTTGTTAAATTTGAACTTTTTTATTAATTTTTAAGGCTAAAGATCTTCTTTGGAGAAACTCCTTTAGGTTCTTTGGTACGTTGGACAGAAAATAAACAAACAGCAATAGAAGATGGTAGCTCACAATGCTACCATTTAGCTTTAGCTGCAGCTTTGCCAATGTTAGGTTTAAGGTGTAAAGATCTTCTTCAGATGAAATCCTGTCAATTATTTGGTGTTGGACAGAAAATAAACCAAACAACAAAAGAAGACAGCAGCTAACAATTGCCACCACTTAGCTTTAGCTATAGCTTTTCCAATCTTAGCTGCAATAATCAAACAATGAAAGAAGGTGGTAGCTAACATTAGGTAAAAGTAGCCACCAACTAGCTTAAACTTTAGCCACTTTGATCCTTTTGTTAGCTTTAAGGCATAAAGATGTTCTTCAGATAAAATCCTCTAAATTCTTTGGTGTTTTTGGCAGAAAATAAACCAAACGAGAAAAGAAGATGGTTGCTAGTAGCCACCAATTAGCTTAAGCTTTACATTAGGCTATATATCTTCTGATTTTATCTTTTTGTGAGTTTTGAGGCCTAAAGGTCTTCTACAAATAAAATCTTGTACATTATTTGGTGTGTTGGGCAGATATTAGGCCAGTTAGCTTTAGCTTAGCCAATGTTAACATGTTGTTAAGGCTTAAAGGTGTACTTGAGAAAATAAACAAAACAAAATGATGCTGCCCTTATTATTATTATAAAGATTCTTAGGCTCTTTGGCTCTATTTATGCATTTAAATGGGTTTGAATGAGTTCCATTTCAAAAACATCATGCAGGTCAGCAAAAAAGCATCAGGAACAGGACGTAGAGGAAACATACAGAGATAAAGGGGCAGTGTGTGTGTGTGTGTGTGTGTGTGTGTGTGTGTGTGTGTGCTGTGTGGTGAAAGTTATGTCATGAAGAACATATAATCCAGAATGGACCAAGATGAAAGAAAAGGATTAGTGAGAAAAAGCATGAGACTGAGACATGCGAGAATGTGGTGCTGCAGAGCCCGAAGATGAATACTATTAATAAACTGAGTGTATGTCTGCGTTTTCTGTGTAAAAATAGTCGCACGGAAGAATTACTTTGAACACGGAGGGAGGCGGCGAGCTGCAGAGAGCGCCCGGGAGGGGAAACATACAGAGATGAAGGGAGGACAGTGTGCAGTCAGATGTGTGGAGGGTTATGTCATGCAGTATGCAGCAGCAGCAGGGTCCCTGACGCTGTCAGCTGTGCAGCGGTGCAGAAACACAGGAGGTTATGTAATATTCCCAGAGCTTCTTTCACTGGGTGAGAAAAACCTGCATCGATTAGTGTGAGCCGCCATAACTGAAGGGCAGAGGGGGTTAAAATAAAATGGATGGAACTGGTGAAACACAATCCTGACTTGAATTGAGCATTGTGGCTAATAGGAGCACCATGACCCTCATAATAATACAATAATTTCTGCAGGTGACAAAGTGTCTATTGATTATCTTGTGCCTATTTAGAATAAAGCACTGAAGCAGACCACATGATCATCTGCGTACAAAATACAGACAAAAGATGCACTTTTATTCAATAATGTCTGGATGGATTAACTGACTAAGGTTGTTATTTTTGTTTTTCAGTAGATGTCTCACAAAACAACTGGCTGGATTATCAATATCACCCCCAGAATGAACAGTAACATTTAATGCAGCGCCACCATCAGGTCAAAATTTGAATTTTCATCCAGGACTTTTGTTTATGACTAAATATGTTAAATATTTACATACTGAGTTGCATGAACATGGTGAACATTACAGCTGCTGAACATCAGCATCTTGATATTCCATCCACCTCTTTTTCAATTTGCAAATAAAAAAAAAAGGGAAATAAAAGATCAAAATATTGCAAAAACTTTTTATACATGCCTGAGGTGGAAATGATTAATCGTGACATTTAATGTCCACTGAGGCCTTCGTTCTACTTATGAGATGAACACTGCAGCAGATGAAAACATCAGATCTGTGCGGAGCCACGAGGAGACGATAACGTTCCTTAAATTAATACATGAAACAAACAATGCCACGTTTCTGTCATGTTTTATTCCCACTGTTTGAGGTTTGACTGTTGCGAGTTTAATTGCAAAATCTTGTTGTGCCGTCGTCTTCTGCAATAGTTTAAAAGCACCTGATGGAAGAATTAGGACGTCCAGCTGTCTCACAAACAAATCAGGGTGGAAATGCACATTAATTCTCTTTTTTCTGCCTTTTTTCTGTAAAGTCAGTTAAAATCTGTGCACCATTTGGATGGAAACCTGACTTTTAAGATCATTTTAGCATGCTCGCGTTAGCATTTAGCTCAAAGCGGAGCTGGGTTTAGACTCTCAGCTGTGCTCCAAATCACACACTTTTTCTTTTACTTTTAATATGTACTGTAGTTGCCCTTACATGCATGCAGTATGCACACAATTGGGAGAGAATATTACAGTTCATAAGATAAAAAGTAAAACCTTTCAGTGGGATAAACTCTGGTTTTCCTTCCGTCTTTTGCTCTCTCTCTTGCTCGCTCACAGTTGACCTGTCTTTCCTCACTTTCCACCATGTCAGTTACATGCTGTTGAGTGTGCAGTCAGTGTGTGTGAACGTGTTGGTAGATGGTAGAATAAATACAGCTGCACTGAATATCTCTCCATCTGTATTTCTACTCACAAACTGAGCATTATTCAGTTTCACCTGGATTTACCTGCTCAGTCTCGTACGATCACCGTGTCATCTGATCTTTTTAAACCTAAAATTCATCTTCAAATGATTCAGATTCCATAATTAAGACTGAGACTGAGTGCTTCTCTCCATCTCTACGCTCAGAAATGTTTGAGCCCTGAGGAGAATTTATCTCCACAATAAAAAAGATTAAATGCTAATTTATTGATTTAATTATTTGATGGTTCCTCCAGCAAACACAAATTAGAGAAAATAATAATCCTAAAAAGAAATAAGCAGTTAAAAGGTTCCCGAATATGAAGAGCAGACGTCCTGTTGTGCTGTGATAAGGAGAAATTAGTCAATTATTTTATCAGCTCGTTTTCTAATTGAACATAATGTGATGGTTCAGCATGTGTGTGTGTGTGTGTGTGTGTGTGTGTGTGTGTGTGTGTGTCTGTGTACTTAAATTCATGACATTGTGGGAAGAAAAAAAATGTCTCTACACAGTAAAACTGGTTAAAATAATCAAATGAACTCATATTTTTTTTACACAGGACATAAACCAATACTTGTACAGAGCCTGCAAATATTATCATATATTATTATATATTATTGTTTGTCTCCGAGTGTTGACATTGTGCAGCATAAAGTTACAAGTTTTATTCTATTTTATTTATTAAAAGAACAAAATCCAGCCATACTTTTCCCACCACTGGTCCCACTGAATTTTGCCATTCGTGGTTCCCAGAGGATGAATCTCACTGGCTTCAGTGATCCCTTTCCTTTAGCGCCACCATGAGGCCGACATTTTTAATTTGTTGACACTTTGGTTTAGCTCAAAGCGTGGTGCCGTTTCTAACAACAACCCCACAGCTAACATCCAGCATGACTCTTTTTATCATATCGTTGCATTTCTTGCAATATATTACCTGCTTGCTAGCTTGCTGAATTGTTAGCCTTGATGGCTTCTAGATGCTACTAGTTTTGGCGTCCATGTAGCAGTGGTGCTCTCATGACTTAACCACCTGAACAGCGAGCATGTCCTGCACAAGTTCCTCTTGAATGCAGCATATATGACAGAATATTCCTGGATATTATTCCTGCTAAGTTAGCATTAGCATTTGACTGAAAGCACTGTAGTATTTCTATTCGTAGCAAGGTTTTCATAGGCAACTGGACTTGATAGAGTTCTTGAAGACGTTTGGCCTCTCATCCAAGAAGCTAATGTAGTATTTCTAAGAACAATCTCACAGTTAGCAACTAACATGACTCTTAATCTTAGTATTTCTCTTTATTGCCACAATTATGCTCTATTAGCATTCTTAAATCATTTTTCCTTTATTTTTTTGCTGTCTTTTTACATTTGTTGCTTTTTTAAACTTAGTTGTACATGATTTTTCTTTGCAATTTTATAATATATCTGATATTCCCAGTGGTCTCATTTCATCATGCCTTTGCATTTGCTACATTAACAAGCCGTTAGCTAGTTAACTGTTAGCCTCGGTGGCCTCTAGACACCACTAGAGGCCAGCAAGCTAGCTCATAAGTTCCTTTAGAAAGTGATATATAATACAGAACATTATTCCTGCTAAACATCGGCATGTTAGCATTGTCACTTTGAGTATGTTAGCATGCTAATATTAGCATTTGGCTCAAATCACTGTACTTTTTCTATGTACAATCTCACAGTTAGCATCTAGCACGGCTCTAAATCTTAGCATTTCTCCTTATTGCCACAACTGTGCTCTATTAACATCCTGTAATATTTTTTTCCCCTTTATTTCTTGGCCTCTTCTTACATTTGCTGCTTTAATGACCCACTTCCCTCAGGAACAAGACCCATGTGTACACAAAACAGTTTACTAATATTTTTGTGCACTTGAACAAATATTTGAAATTCCTATCAAGTCACAAAAGTAAAACATTCCAGACATGTTAGAGAATCTTTTTGTGATGTTTTTTTCCCCTGATGAGGTCAGAAGAGGACTGACTGGGGATTACTGGGAACCCTCCCAGCGTCTCTCCACCCCGACTGGAAATACTGGCCCTGGTCCGAGGTCCATCTGCCTGCTGTAAATGTGGCCGTGGTGACTAATTCTGCAGGAAACCTTCGACGGATAAACACTCAGCTCGAGCTCGGGACGACAGCTGCGGATTCGTTTTTTCCGACGTTCGGCTCTGTGAGAAACTCAGTCAGTTAACAGAATGAAGGTTCTGTCAGTTGGTGAGAAGAGACTCCACACAGCTGAACACAGGCGGGGCAGTCATTCAGATTTTAATATGAATCAAATTCTCACAAACTCCCTCATGTCTTCTACTAATGTCCTGTTTTTTTCTGTTTTATGCTTAAAATCCAGGCTTGATTGGCCAATAATATCATCCAAAAATGACTATTTGACCTTTATTGTTTATCCTGTTAAAAACCTGCTTTGTTATCCCAGTGAGATAATTAAACTGCTATCTAAAGATATCAGGATTAAAAGAAAATGCAATGCAATATCGAAGCCTTAAATGAAACTTTGTGAGCACGTATTTGGTAAATGAGTAACATCAGCACAGTAACCACCACTGTAACTGCCCCAGTCGTGGGTAAATCACTGTTTGTAGCTAACTGACAGAGGACTGACTATTATTTTCAGATTACTGTCGTCCTCCCAGTTAAACAAGGGATTCAAACTGGCAACCCTCCAGTAACAAACCCAACTTCTCTGTCTTTTAGGTTGCTGTGACCGGACAGCCTGAGGATGTGAGACATTTGGAGAAAGGACATCACGCTCCAGTTGAAACAGAATTTACATAACCTCCTTCAGTCCGGGCCAAGAGTTCGCCTACCTCGTTCAGAAAGCACAAAATAAACTGCATTTTGGAGAATTATAGTTCAGAAACAAATAATAACTACAGAGCGTGAGTTATACTTGTATTTTTTCTCCAATGCCAAACATGTGACCTCTAAAATGCCCCCTGTATGTGTGAAAATAGATATGTGTGTTTCAAACCACTGCCAGCATGCTTCCATGTGTTCTTCACGTTGCCATGTATGTTAAGCAATAGGCCTCCGTCCAGTAGAGGGCGCCACTCAGGGTCAAAAGTTACCCTGAGGAAGGGGAAGCCAACACGGCGAGGCTGGAGGAGATTATAATAGAGTCATTCTTCTCTTAATTTTGTTTTGTGGCATGATGTAGATGACAAGTTCCTCTGAATGTGACAATAAAATGGCTAAAATTGTGTATTATTTAAATAATTTCAAGTGTTTCTACACAGGATGGAGAAATCAAATATACAAATGCATTTCTCTAAATAATGTGTTAGATTTTCCTGACCGTAGTTAAAGAATGACCCAATAATACTTCTCTGGAGAAAGAGGCAAAAGTGGAGGCAGCGTTGTTGTGCAGCCATTAAATACGTCATGACATGCGGACGGAGAATTCTTCTCACGAACTAAATGACAATGACGATGACGTGGATTTTAAAAACTTCTTTGTTGTGTCCTGTGGTCAGAAATCTTTCAGAAAACATGCACTAATATGTACAAAATGAACGCAGAGGACAGACAGAGGGCTCCGTGCATGTAGGTAGCTAACGTTTAGCATAAAAGAACCTTGACTGTAACTCTTCTTTACAAAGTGAAATTCTCAGTCACAAGGACCACAATGAATATATATATTTATTAAATTTAATTTGACATTTTATAAATGTGTTGGATTTAATGTCTCCTTTCTGATCATGTCAAACAAACAAGTCTAAGACACGTTAGCTAGTTAACTTTGTTAGCATTAGCTTTAGGGCTAAAACATCAAAGATAAGAGGATAATAATACCGCCAAATTTAGACAACAGTAACTACAGAAAAAGTGAAGTTGACGACTTAGAGTAGATGACTAAAGGCTTCAGCTAACAACTACTAATCAACTAAGAAAATCTTTAGTCTGGTGCCGCCCTACTCTAAGACAGTCTAAAATGAATCTAGGCTAGGCTAGTTAGCATTTAGCTAGTTTATCTGTTACTTTTTTCTCCATTATGATTTAGTTAATGCTTTATTTAGGTAGTAATAAAAGTTATAAGACGATGGAGCATCAAAATTTATTTTCAATCACAGGAAACAAGTCAGAAAATGTTGGTAAATTAGTTTTAGCTGATGCTAGCTGTGGAGTGCAGTGTAGCCCTGCTGCAGTTTGGTTCATGTTGTTTTTTGTTTTTTGTTTTTTAAATGAAATGTCTTTGGCACAATCAAGAAAATAACAAAACTAACTGTTTTGGCCTTGTAAGGCAGAGCAGAAAGGCATAAATGATTATTGTGCCAAAACAAAACAAACAAAAAACTACTTTGGCACTCGGAGAGCGCAAACACCGCCACCGCCAATTGACCTGTCTCGCAATGTTAATGATGAAAAATAATTTGTGTATCCGCCCCGCGATTCGGATCCGTTCCAAAGTTTAATTTCTTCCTTGGCCCACAATGCACCCGCCCACCAAGTTTCATGAAAACCAGGCCAGAAGTTTTTTGCGTAATCCTGCTGACAAACAGATAAACACCGAAAACAACAACAAAAGAGTTTAAAAAATACAATGAGGTGGTGACAAATATCTGTCTATCTATCTATGTTGTAGTGGATCACTGTTTTTGTCTCTGTTACCACCGGTGGTACCTGACAGTGATGGGGGACGATGCCACATTTGGCCGGTTGCCACGGCAACAGCAGGAGTTACTCACTCCTCCGCGCGCGGCAGCTGCCCTCTGTTTGGCCCGCGGATATTATTGTGTGTCTCCACTCCCACGTATTACATCTGCAATTCACTCCCGAGCGAAGAGGCAAAGTGCAGCGGCGGTGGCATAAATAGCGACGGAGTTACCTAACGTGATTTGTGATTCGCAGAGAGGGACGATATTAGTGTCATAAAAGTCAACGTTAAGACGCCACCGCGGGTATTAAAGTCAGATTTACCCGGAATAAAAAAAACAGATGTGGCTATTTTATCCTTCACCCGACAGAAACAGTCTGCAGAGTTCACACTGCATTTAATATGTACATGTCAATATACAGATACACTCTGAGAAAGAAGGGTTCCAACAGGGTTCCTTC